>CAXKVX010004161.1:0-21744 GCA_964058865.1 Eleocharis quinqueflora
TAATTCTTTCTTTACCAACATTAGTAAATAAATTCTGATTGTAAATATGATCTACATAGAATGTCATTAAAAAAATTGGGCACAATATGAACAACCATCAGCTACCAAATTCCGGTCGCACTTAACAAAATTCACCGGTCGCAGATGCTTTCACAAGAATTAAAGGAAATACGGGACTAGTTACATTCAATTGCAAATACATTCCACTCGTGGATATTGAATATTATACATTCTATTAGAAAGATACATTGCTTCAACTCATTCATACAATTAGGATATTATTATACACTAAAACCTACGAAATAGTATCAACAAATTATACATCCATTCAGATATAAGAAATCATAACAAATACTACAACCTATCATAACAACACAGGATAAAAATATAGTACATAAAAGAAGCTTTTCATCAACCTTGAGTTATGTACTTTAAAAAGCAAGATCTTCAAATTCAATTCCGGATGATGGATAAACAACCTTCAAGTGTACCAAGCTGCCAATTGCAAAACAAATGTTAGAAAATTCCAAGTTATTCTACATATTGAAACATTATAAACAAAAGCCATAAGAAACCACACCTTACACTTTGTTCATCCAATGTCGCAACTCTTCGAAATCCATATAATAGCAACTCTTTGATGACATTAGTTTCATTGGCAACAGTTTGAATCATTGGCTTGTTCTAACACTACTTGAAATAAATAAGTAGATTACCAAAGTTTTGTGATTTGGCATATCATGATGGCATACTTTCAAAAAGAGAAATAAATAAACACCTGAGCTGTGAGATTCTTTATAGAATTTCATTACAAGCCAGAGAGGACCGTTACAAGCGATACAACTTTGTTTTTATGCCAGAAAATACTTTTGTTATTCAACAATAACTAAATTAAGAGAAGGAAACTATGTTGATAACATTTCCGAGTTAAATATGAATTCAAGTCAATTATAGACAAAAGTTATACTACAATATCAACATGCTCGACATGAAAAGAACAGAGAAAATAAAGAAGTCAAACTGACACATCAAAGCAACACAACATATGGAACAAAAATGTTATTTATTTCTGAATCAATAATATGAATTTTCAATACTAATACCTCATTTGCTATCGACCTGTCTTGCATCTCTCTTCATTTCCTCTATCAGCCCATCAACCAACCTGAACATTATATATTTTCTTTTTTAAATTAGAAATAGAAGAAAAGTTCTAATTCAGAAAACGTATTTCAAATGGAATTAACAATGTTAGCTTTATTTATAGTTTCATTTTCTTTGTCTTTGCTGACAACAAAACCTTTGGAAATTTAGGTTTCAACCTAGCAATAAACCATTACAGCTTTATTTTGTTCTGTTCCTCCTTGATCAGCTTTGAGCCAAAACTGCATTATACCAAAATCTGACACCATCACTATGAGTCCATTATCGAACACCTCTTGTGCATCATTAAATTTGTCCTTTTTGGGAAACCAATTTGTAAATTGCATTTGCTTGTAAAATATGTTACATATTTACATGTGACTAATGACTTATGAGATTTCAGAGTGGCTGATTCAACTTGAGAGATAAGTTCCACTAGATCCTCTTTGGCATTCCATTAATTATATATAATATATTCCATCCAAATTACATCAATCGATCATGGAAATTACCTTTTTCAGATATCTGAATCCATACATTATTTGAAATAGTAGTTAGCAACCTAGACCCCACTAGTATTCGAATTAGGAACAAGTATTTGACTCCTTAAATTAACAGTAATTACAATCTCAATCCCACTAAACCTAAAATCATCACCAGAGTAAGAAATCTCAGAAAAAAATCACATATAAATAATTAAACATCACATCAGATATTTCTAGAATTACTGCGGGTTCAAAAGAGTTCTAATTAACCAAATAGATTAACAAAATAGCTAACAAAATAGCTTAACAAAATAGCGATAGACACACTAATAACAAAGAAAAATTCCAAAAAGTTACTGACCGTCTGCTTGAAGCTACTTCTTTTACACGTCACTGTGCCTGTCGAATGGTGCAGGCTGATCGATCTAGGGTTTCGATTGTGGTGTCTACCTGCAGAGATGAATCGAAGAGAGCAAGAAAGCGAGGTCGATCGAATAATCACTCAGCTACGAGGTCTTGGTAGAGAAACATCGTCTCAACCGAGGATAGTTGGAGAAGCAAGGTCGACCTAGGTTTTCTCTGTTTCCCCTTTTTTCCCTTTTCACAAAATCACTATACTTGCAATTTGTTACCTAGAATTTTCTGGGCCAATTTTTTTTATTCGACAGAAGTAATTTGGGCTAACAAGTGCTACCGGCGTATAAATTTCAAACCGACAGCAATTGTGGACGCAGTTAATGTGTTTTGATGTAGTGAACATTGCTAATTTCAAACCGACAACAATTGATGCATGACGCTTGACACTTGATGCATGACGTATGACGCTTGACGCGTGACGTATGACGCTTGACGCTTGACGCATGACGCATCTGAACCTGAATGTTATAAATATGGTTATTGCATAACATAACATAACATAACATAACATAGATAACACATCTGAACCTGAATGTTATAAATATGGTTATTACTGTAAAATATTTGAAATAAAAGTCATTAATACTATTTTTATTTTCCTAAGGTCAATCATGAAAAAAAAATTCAACTTTTGAAACATTGAAAACTTTATTAATTAAAATATTAATAATTTAATACAAGAGTTGGATTCAATTTAGGTAAGTTTTTGTAACGACTTTGATTGTGCTCGTCAAGACTGTAATTAATTTTTTTTATCGTCGCAAGTCATCAAGCTGTAAATGTCGGAGTCTACTTCCACCGCGTCGAGTCTGATTTGCGATCGGAGAAACAAGCGATTCAAAATTGATTATGGCACAAACACATGATAAAAAATTACAAATTAAGGCATAAGATAGTGGAGCCAAATTTTAGATGCGCGTTTCTTCGATCGCAAATCAGACTCAACGTGATGGAAGTAAACTCGAATATCTACAATTCGATGGCTTGCGACGATAAAAAAGAATTAATTATGATCCCGAAGATCCTAGTCGAAGTTTGTAGAAAAAAATGTTAATCATACTTAATATTTTTTTGTAACAAGTTCAGTTGCGCTCGTCGGTATCATAATTAGTCTTTTTTTATCGTCGCAAGACATCAAGTTGTAGATATTCGAGTCTACTTTCATCACGTCGAGTCTGTTTTGCGATCGGAGAAATGAGCAATTCAAAATTGAATTCGACGCAAACTCATGATAAAAAAAACTAATTAAGATATAAGTTCAAGATGAAGCTAAATTTGAGATGCACGTTTCTCTGATCGCAAATCGGACTCAACATGATGGAAGTAGACTCGGATATCTACAGCTCGATGATTTGCGACGTTAAAAAAATTATTTATAATCCCGATAAGTGCAGTCGAATTCGTTACAAAAACTTAACCTAAATACAACCCAACTCATCAATTAAAATATTAATATTTTTATTATTCAAAAATTGGTTGAGAGGAGTCGCTGGCTGGGAAAATTAGTAAGGAACCGGATTCTTAGTTTTCGATTGGGAACCGGATTCTAAGTTTCCGGTTTTCTTAGTTTCGTAAAAAAAAATTCTTATTTTAATATTTTTCTATTTTATTTTGTTTATTATTAAAATTTTCGGTGCCACTGGGAGCATGATTGCGAAGTATTTAAATTACGACAAAATTAAAAGGATATCATATATATCCCATCACTTAAACTTATACCATGGTAGCTAGATTGCATTAGAAGCATCTCTATATTTTCAAAACAAACTGGATCATGATAAAGTATGACATAGTTCCTTAATTTTATGACTTGTCCGGGCTCTTGACTATAATGGTATCACATTTAATGCACAATGATCTTTCAGATACAAAAACAAAACAAAAAATACACGAATTATGATCAGAGGCGCATCTTCACCATATTATTTTTTTCCAACATTTAGTACTATTAGAACATTTTTGTGGAGCGGATATACGCACCTAGTGGTTGTTGTCGGTCACCAAAAGCAAGATACGATTCCATAGATTAAAAAATAATGTCACAAAAAACATGTATCACCTGCATATACAATTGTACATCTAATTAAAAAAAGGCTTCCCCAAATTCTGACTAGACTTCGGACCTATACTCCCTCTCTGTCGTTATTTGTTTGTATGGAAAAGATATCAATCAAATCTTTTTTATATATATGTTAAGCAATACATGCCATCACGTTTCTCCTTTTTCTCTTTAAACGTTTAGAAGTTATGGTAATAAAGTATGGTCAGCTTAAGCATGCAGTAACTTTTGCATAATTTTCCATGCTGCTCAAATATCAAATTGATAGATAAAAATTGATATTTAACCAAGTACCGAAACATTGAGAAGGATATTGTATAAATTTCCTAGGCGAGTTTTAAGTACAAAAACTCATCAGCATGCACATGCTAAAACTGACAGAAAGAAAATAAAAGACATATCTGGTGCGATAATTTTGTTTATGCATTTAAGTTTTCCAAACAAGGATATCATCGCACATTTAACACTAAATGAAAACATCATTCACTGAAAAGCCAGCTAAGACACAGATATAATAATAATATAAAGTTCAGAAATCACCACCATCACAAAACAGCTACCTATTCCTAAAAGTCAGATGTATCCCAAAGCCAGAATAATCATTGCATCATTGGAACAGATCCGCCAGCTGCCATTATCTGTTGCTCAAACTACAATTTAATGTGATCACAGTCAATATAATTATGAAGATAAATATGAAAAAAAAATTGGAAAAAAAAATTATGTTATTATACCTTAAATAGAGTCTCAAGCTTGCTTTTAAAGGTCAGGAACTCTTGATTGAGTTGCTGCATGCAATTGAAACAGCTGCACAAAAGATTAACTATTCAATTCAATTACAACATTTTTTTTGGATAAAGGCATCCTTGGTCAATCCAATTCTTTTAAGATGCTCATTATTAATTCTCTAAGATTAAACTGCCAGTGGAATTTGATCTCCCGACCTCTCCCTGAGAGACAATGTTCCTACCACTACACTAAATAACGGTAACAATTAAATTACAACTTAATACAGTTGAAAATTTACAAGTATACAAAGAAAAGGTGCAAATTAGATCTTACCCTGGGAGATCATTTGCATCACAGTAGTCGCGAAAGATTTGACAGATATTTCTAATTCTTTGAGCACCAATACTGTAGATGTCACATTAAAAATGCAAAATTTTATTTATTTTGGTGTGAAATAAAAATACTGGGCAAAATTTTCCCTGATTTTTCTGTTGAAGTCCTTGAAGACAAAAAAAAATGGCCTACAATTTTAGAAATTGCAAGTTTACTATGTTTCCAAAAAGCAACCAAAAAAATAAAGGACAATTTTCTTTTTCTCTTTTAGTCTAGCGTATCCCAAAAATTTAAACCACACATTGATTCCAGATTCATAGGAGCCATATTTCCTTTCTCTATTTAGAAAAATTGCACAAAATTGGAAATTTAGATAATATAATTCAATAATAGATTCATGTACCAACAAAAATTAAGCAAAATTGATAAGGATCAAACCTTGCGCTGCTCCCCTTCAACTGGTGAACATGCGCATCAATCTTCTTGTAATCTACAACCTGTTGATTGCTTCAAAAACAAAAGTACAAAGAAATTCAGCAAAATAGAATATCAAATGTGCGCTTGTGTGCGTATATTAGAAAGAGCGATTGGAGCGAGGGAGAGAGTTTACAGATTCGAACTAAGTTCGTTAATAAGTCTTCCCGCATCGTCAAAGAAAAGAGAAACCACTTCATAAACAAATCCTGGATTACTTTCATCTTGGAGCTGTTGTAGTTCTGTAAATTGCTGGTTCAAAATACCCTTCTCCACAAAAAAGGGAAAGGAAAAAACAAGAAGAAAAAGGTTTTCGTAATTATTTTCTCATAAAATATGTTGAACAAATTTACACAAGATCCGATACCTCGGCAAAGAGAGAAGAAAGGAGACTGGAGTAAGCCTGCTGCAGCTGGCCCAAATCCATGGTTTATTCACCTCGCACTCTATTCCTCTCCCTTTTTTCTCTGTTCCTCTTTGTTTTTTTTCAGCGTCGGGTTTAAGCTAGCTCTCCGCAAGACGACAGATTAGGAGAGGATATATAATAGGGCAAATGAAAGGGAGGATCTGACAATGGAGATTTCGGATCCTCTACAGTAGCCATTACAGTGGAGATTTCTGTACTCAGATTTTAAATCGGACGGTTCAAATTAGTCTTATACATTATTGTCTCTAAGTTATATGCTGAGATGTAAACTTAGATGTAAGTTTCAGATATGACATTGGCACATTGCATCCGCTACTATTTTGATCAAACGGTCTTTGTACAGTACCAACTGATATATTTGTTATCTAGGTAAGTTCAGCGCAGATGGGACAAGATTTAAGATTTTCGATAAAGATGTACAAATTTTAAATCATACGTATATTTAATAATTTTTTACTTAAAATTGTAATTTTCAAGATCTATTAGTTTAGAAATTCTTACAATGAAACATAATTTTTAGAAAAAGGGTATTTTTAAAAAAGTTTTTAACAAATGCATAAAATCGAAGGTATATTTGAAAAAATATTTTTTTCTGGATGAAATGTTTATCCCACCCTAAAGCCATGTAGATTCGCTGTCAGTAAGTCCCAATAAATACAATCGATTTAGTAAAATGTGTTAATATAAAAAATCTTTAACACAGAGTCAAAACTCAAAACTAGATATATTGATAGCTGGTATACTTCTTTCCACCATTCCCATATGATTGGAGAGGATCGTAGCAAGCAAAAATTAATTATTTAAATTGAAAAAATAATAATGCTGAGCCAATTTGTTGCCATAGCAAAATTCCCAAAACGGCCACCGAACACCATAGGCCACATAGACGAATTCGTATCTCCTGAAATGGTCAGAACAGAAATTTTACTGAGTGATCACTGTAGCAATACTGTAACAATTATTATGTAGACAGATCAAAAATACTGAGCAGCATTGAAAATAAAAGACAGATAATTATTATAATTATTATAATTCTAGAGAACAGTAATTCCACACACACATGATTGGTTGCTTGAGGTGCAACAGCTCAAAGAACCTCCTCGCGACCGAAAACGAAGCTTCTAGAAATAATCAGCCTTAGCCCTTAGGTTTGACTTTGATGATCATGCAAATAAAAGGAAACTTAAGTATTTTGCAGCCGACGAGCTTATGCTTATCATAAATCACTAGGGAAAATACTCTATTTTTTCAAGAGTAGATATAAGGTTATTTTTTTTTTAACCGTCACTCTTATATGGTCTCTAATAGAAGACAAAAACAATTAATATTTTGCTCTGTTTGTTTTGTTATGTTCGTTCTGTCTGTTCAATTGTATGTCTTTATATTTAGATTTAAAGTTTTTATATTTAAATTCTCAATAAAACTGTTGCAAAATTTTTAATATAAAGACTTGCAGCACAATTGTTGAAAGTCTTTATATTAGAATAATAAAGTCTATATATTGTTATCTTCAAGTCTTTATTTTTAAATTTGCTGAAAAACTACTGCAATTTTTTCTAATATAAAAACTTGCAGCAAGAAAAATCAAGACTTGCAGTAATATAAAAACTTCAGTCCTAAATATAAAGACATGCAGGAAAGTATTTATATTTAAATTTGCTGAAAAATATCTGCAAAGTTTCTAATATAAAGACTTGCAGAAAAAAATATAAACTTGCAGTAATATAAAAACTTTGGAGCGACAGGTCGGACATAACACTTTTGTTGCAAATTTAAATATAAAGACTTCAGACCTAAATATAAATACATGCACGGGAGCGGACAGAGCGAACAGAGCAGAGTATTAATTGCTTTTGTTTTCTAGTAGTGGCGCGAGAGAGGGACGGTTAGGGAGTTGTTAGCATCACTCTTTTTTAATAATTGAAATTAAATTAATTAATTATAAATATATAGAAAAAATATTTGAAAAGCTCGAAAATAGAAAAAAAAAATGGTGTTGCTAACACCAACATTTTGAAAAAGATTAATGGCCATTAAAACATCTAATTCTTCTAACGCATTTTTGTACTATAAATTTTTATTAATAAAAATATTAATAATTTAATTCAACTCTTGGATTATATTTAGGTATATTTTTGTAACAACTTCGTCTAGCTTTGTTGAGATCGTAATCAGCTTATTTTTATCGTCGCAAGCCAACGAGTTGTAGATATTCGAATCTACTTCTATTTTATCGAGTTTGATTTGTGATCGGAGAAACGAGCGATTCAAAATTGAATCTAAAGATAACTCGTGATAAAAATTACTAATTAAGACTTAAATTGAAGATGGTGTCAAATTTGAGATGCACATTCCTCCGACCACAAATCAGACTCGACGGAATGTGAGTAGACATGGATATCTACAATATGATGGCTTGCGACGTTAAAAAACTAATTACAGTTCCGACGAGTGTAGCCGAAGTTTCTACCAAAAATATTTAAGTATGATTAGCATTTTTTTGGAACTTTAGTAACTTCGACTACGCTCGTCGAGACTGTAATTAGTTTTGCACCATCGCAAGCCATCGAGTTGTGGATATCCGAGTCTACTCCCATCATGTTGAGTCTGATTTGTGATTGGAGAAACGAGTGATTCAAAATTGAATCTGATGCAAACTCGTGATGAAAATTACAGATTAAGACATAAGAAGAAGATGGTGTCAAATTTGAGATGCACATTCCTCCGATCGCAAATGGACTCGATAGAATGAAAGTAGACTCGAAATCTACAACTCTATGGCTTGTGACGATAAAAAAAACTAATTAACAGTCTCGACGAGCGTAGCCGAAGTTGATACAAAAAAATTACCTAAAAAATGCTAATCATACTTTATATTTTTTGTAGCAACTTCGGCTACGCTCATCGGGATCGTGATTAGCTTTTTTATCGTCGCAAGCCATCAAGCTGTAGATATCCGAGTTTACTTTCGTCGCATCGAGTCTGATTTGCGATCAGAGGAATGCGCATCTCAAATTTAGCTTCATCTTCAACTTATGTCTTAATTAGTAATTTTTTATCACGGATTTGCGTCAAATTCAATTTTGAATAGCTCATTTCTCCGATCACAAATCAGACTCGACGCGGTGGAAGTAGACTCGATTATCTACAACTCGATGACTTGCGACGATAAAAAAGCTAATCACTATACCGACAAGCGCAGCTGAAGTTGTTATAAAAACGTACCTAAATACAACCTAACTCATAAATTAAGATATTAATAATTTTTTAATAATAAAATATTCATCGTACAAAAGGTTGATTTTGTTTTATGCTTGGCCTGATAAAATAAAGAATAACATATATGATCCTGGATTCAGATCTTTGACAATAATAACTCTATTTTTTAATGTTCACGTTCACATGTTTTATCTAGACGGATGTGTTCAGAGGTACCAATAATTTTTTTTATTCTGTCTAAATTTCTATGTACGCTCTGAACGCCTGCGTCTATATAATACATGTGAATGTGAATTAAAAGATAAGGTCATTATCGCCAAAAATTGTATCGAGTGTCATAAATATTATTCTTTATTTTTTCAGGCCAGTAATAAAAAATTCAATCTCTCGTTGTACATATATATTCAAATAAAAAATCAAACGAACGATATTCGCAATACCATCCATTTAACCTTTCTTTTTGAACTGTGTCCCCACAACGACTTTTTTTATTTTTCAAGTTTCTCAAATACTCATTCTGTTTAAATATAATTTATTTATTTAATTTCTAATAATAAAAAATCAGGAAAAGACTGAACTCACTAGAACTACTCCCTTGAATGTAATTTGGAATGGTTTTGTTGATTGATATATTTCATATTAGAATATTTTATGCTTCAAAAATTATTGACGAGATAAGGTTTGGACTTTGGACATAGATAGACGTAACACGTGTTGAAAGGTTGCGCAATTCATTTTTCAGAAAGACGAACCCAAATGGATAGGCTCTAGGATCTAGTGCCACATGGCAATGCACAGGAAGCACACCAAGCAATTAGAACCGTTTGATTCGTGATGCGCATTTCAGAATTCCAATAATTTCATCTTTATCTATTGTCTGCCTGCGTCCTACCGTGATCGTGCGACAGCAGATTCAGACCCAAATGGATAAGGTTCAAACAGTACATTACCCTTATCCGATAAAAAGTCTGTCCCTCGAACTGGCCTATTGCACGTCCAGAAATCCGCATTAGAAATGATAACAAAGATAACTTCTAAAGAAAAAAAGTCAAAAAAATAAAGCTAATGAAATTTCATATTTCTACAAATCTCCTCCTTATTATCGACGCTAAATTGCAACACTTCAACTCAATGTTTATACAAATAAACCTCTGCAAGATCAATTTTATTATTATCCAATCGCCCAAGAAAACTCAATCTATAATGACTTTAAATAATTGACAACATGCGAAGATGGGGGCAGGACTGACACAGTGGCAGTGTCACAACCTGGTGTGGTACCTATGAACTCGGTTTACTACATTACATAAAAAGAATTAAAGAATAGAAAAAGAAGGAAAATAGATTAAAAAAAAAAAACCAGTTAACAAACATTGCAACTGCGCCTGCAGAAGCCAGGCAGGTCCCCAGTACCAACCATGTATGCCACATTCTTTGTGCACTCCCCCAGAGCGGCCCATCTTGCACAGCTCTCATTCTGATCAGTGCAATTGCCTCCAGTGTGATACACCTTATCAAAGGATGCGACATGGATCCACTTTGTGGCAGACCACTTCTCACCTTCTATGATAGGACACCCCGCATGGAGACTCTTTGAGTCAATTGTTGCATCAGGGAGAAGGTTGAAAAAGAGAAGTGCATCGCCTTTCCTCGATTTTACTGCATCCCGGGAATTATAAAGGGTTACATGGAAGTTAAGAAAGAGTTGTCATGGATTTTGATTTAAATAATGATCTTTGTTGTGTACCGGCTATCCCACGCTGAGCACATTCTGACAAGGTCTCATCTTTAACATGTGGTTCTCTATGACGTGGAAGCGCCTGGAAGTTAAGGAAAAGACCATGAATTAAAGATGGCATCTGTAATATGACTGAAACAATGTAAGAAAAGTTTTCTATTTCAACCAAGAAATTTTATCCACATCAGCACTGAATGACATACCAATGGGCATGGACTGATGCATAGCTAGCATATACTTTAGATCGAGCAGAGCATGTGACAGTTAACAAACTTCATATGTAACCAAACATATAACAAAAATAAATTGCATAAAAAAGCTTGACATTCAAGAGAAAGCACCATTGATTGGTCAAGCAAACAATTTCATGTACCAAAAAAATTTTGAGGGTCAATATACCACACTCAACCCCCCCGCCCCCCCACAACAACTAAACCTCAAGAAGTTCAAAGCATTTCAGTAGGCAGTTACCTCAGCTAAAGGAAATACGGTTTCTCCACCCTTCCCTACATCTGAAAGGTACATAAGAACAGTAGCAATACGATGGCCACCACGAATGATATTAACATTATCAGTGAAATAATCATAGTGGGGTTCATACTTTTGCCCATACTCATAGTGCAGAACTTGGATGTCTTCACCATTCTCTGTATATGATAATAACATAATAATTTAATTAAAAAAACTGAATCCCATTACATATCTCAAGGGAAATGAAGGAAAACTAAAAAAACACATGACAAGCTCAGCTACGGCATAAACAGTCAATATAAGGACTACAGAAACATGAAAATTTATGAATTTCAAACTAGATCTGCTAAGCAGGGTCGTAAGTACCCCTAGGCTATCATGGGCCCCAGGCACCCCTTGACCCAGAAATTTTTACAGCTCCTAATTACATCCCTAATAAAATTTGGTTAAAATTTCAAAATTCTAGTAAAAAGTTCGGTTAAAATTGTACAATTCTGATTAAAATTTGGTTAAAGTTGGACTTTGGCACTCCTTATAAAATTAAAATAAATATACTATATTTGTAATCCCCCAACTCAGTATTCTGGTTCCACCGCTGTTGTTAAGTAACTAGGAAGAAAAACAATTGGCTGTCTATACAGGAATACGGGAGGTCGGAAAGATTTGAATCTTCTAATGTATTTGTATTAAAAAATACATTATTAACCAAATAAATTGGAATGAATTACAAACCTTTTGGAATGAATGTCCATGCAGCGATTTTATCCTCTATACCAGAAACAATATCATCCTGGAATGGTGCATGATATCAGAGACAATAGGTAGACACTAAGTAATGATATTTAAAATCTGTTCTCAACACCTCTTCACTAGACCTTATAATAACTTCTCAGATTTAAATCCTGCCAAATCTGGTTTGTGGCTTTGTGCAATTGCTAATCTCACGGATGCAAGGATATCATTTTTGTCCTCTTTTTTATCTTTGGAAAGAAATGCCCATTTATGGGAGCTGGCTAGAAATAAATCATTGAGCAATATAAGGGAATCCAAACCTTTGCTTTGTTGATGAACATCCCAGAACTTGTACGAACCTCACTTAATACGCTCTTTCCGGACAAGTTGTCAGCAACTGATGATCTTGTAAGCTCAGATTTAGCCTAAGAAGAAAAAGGATCAAAAAAATAAATTCTACTCCCAAGTTATAGCACTTGTATGATTGTATCTATGAAATTCTTGATACAGATATTAGTGAACAATATACCAGTGATATCAAATGGTCGCATTCTTTATCAGTCAGGAATCCTTCATACACAAACGCTCTGAAAAAATTCAAATTAGGATGGATTAACCGCAAAATTAGCTAATTAGCATACAAAACTGTGAGTGAAATCAAGACGCTTAAATATTGAACTGGATCATAACACATTCAAAGCAAACTAAAAGTTAACAAGGGAATAAGAGAAGACCTAGGCTTTGCAGAGATTTGCCTTGATCTAGATGGATCGACCCCATCCACATGAGAGTAGCTTCGCGCTTCTTTGATTAAATGGAGTAGAAAGAGAAGAGAAATACAAAACCTAGATTTGGATTCCATGATTCCGTCAGTGTGCGTGCGGATGTAAACGGGGAGCTGGTTTTTCTGATTTAGTTTAGGCGTTGCTCTTAGAGTTGGTAAGACAAAGAGGGGAAGGGGAGTGATGTTTACGGACCAGATCCTCTTACCTCTATAAATTAGAATTGCAATTTCCTTGGAAAATGACTAAGAGAATTTATCCACTCATATTTTCTCCTTTTTTCGCAACATAGTGTGTAAATAGATCGGTTTAATATGAATAAAAAATAGATCTGCTTAATTTATTTCAATCAAATCAAATTTATTTTCGAAGAAATTATTCAATTGCTCCTGCTCGGTTTATTCGGTTTGTTTCAGTTAGAAAATTATGATAGTTTAGTTTTCAAAATATGATTCAATATTCACCATGGAAAATCAAATAAAACGACAAACTAAAATAACAAAAATATGTATATATTATGTTAGTATTTTAATATTATACACATTAATAGATAAATCACCATGTTAATATTTATCTTATTAGTTACAATTACATTTTTCATATTAATAAAATTGTCTTGTTAAAATTGATATTGTTAGTTATTTACTTTAATCTTGTATAATTTAATTCATTTCGTTTAACAAAATTAACTAAATTAAAGTTTGATTAATTTGGTCTGGTTGATCAGGTTATTCATTCGTGTTGGTTATGTGTATGCAAAATTAATTAAGATTTTATTAGACAAATTTAGTTTGATTTGAACCGATGTGCACCCCTATTTCTTCATCTCTTACATTTTAAACTCGAGATTCGAGAACAAGGTGATTATCTTCTTTCTCTTCCCTTCTCATTTTCTCCACCTCCTCTCTCTCCTCTATCCAACATGAAAGTCCACTGATAACACTGAACTTTTTTTTTTTTACGGTAGGAACAAGTTTAAAAAATAATACCAACTTCCCTATTTTGTTGCATTTTAATAATAAAAATCATCAATTGCATATTTCTTCAAGGAATGGGCTAGTGTGCATCATTTGATGAATTTTCATACATTATTATGGACTCAAATTAGAGTTCTGACAACGAGTCGGGGTAGGTATCCGCGGGTTCAATTCGGGCGAATCCACAGGTTCACGGATTGGACAGGTTCACGAGTTGGACAGAGCGGGTTAGCACGAGTTTAATGGATTAGGGGGCAATCTGACTCGTGGTAAACCCACATGGGTTGGAGGGGCACGGGTTTGGGCGGATCGGGTCACGGCGAGCGAAGCAGGTTCCCGCCGGATTTTTTTTTTGAATTTTTTAATTGAAAAAATTGGAAAACAAATGTAAAACTTCCAAAAAAACCCGGATTTCCGCCAGGTTTGGTGGGTTTGGCACGGGTTCGCACAGGTTTGGGGCGGGTTTGGGGCAGGTTTGGCACAGGGCAGGCGGGTTGGCATGGGTTGGCACGAGTTTGGGGCGGGTTGGCACAGGTTTGCCACGGGACGAATCGGGTCGGGTCACGGGTTGGGACGAGTTTTCGAGAAAATGGGGCTTCCTGCCCCGTCGTAGACCCGTGGATTTTTTTCCACGAGTCGGGACGAGTTGGAATCTCGGGTCGGGTCGGTCACGAATCGGACCACGGGCGGGTCAATCCGTGCAGGTCTTTTCACAACTCTAACTCAAATTAGAGCAAGAATAAAGCTTAGCTTCTATGGAGAAAAAATAAGTCTAGAAGAGTGAATGGTAACAAATAAGAGAGCAAAGTTTTCAAAACCCAACTCTCAGAACATGTTTCACCTTTTGCTAATAGTAAAACTTTACATTTTCTAACAATCTCATTTTCATTCTAATTTTTTTAAAATAATAATATTAATATAAAAGAATAAATATTTAAGAAAATATGAAATGAAATTCTAAACTTGCTCCTCTCGCTGATCGATTTGGTATGGTGTGTGACAATTACTCAAGATTTAAAACCTATATACCGATTTTTAGGGTTGCAAGTATACAACCTGTCTGTTGTGATACTTAAGGTGTTGATTTTCACATGAACAAGTCGACCTTCTAAATTGGTTCCTAATGTTTAAATCTGAGGCGATTAAAGAATGTTGATTGGGTTTTCAATTGTTGATAAATGAAACAAGTAACATGCAATTTAGATTAAGTCTAAATCAAGAAAAATAGGTCTATGGTTAACGAGATTATCATCCACTTGCCTAACATTATTCCAATTAATTAAGACGAATTTTGATCAATTATGGTATCAACATTAAAATATTGGTATTAAGGATTGATCTCTTAATTTAATACCATACTTAAGGTAATTCGGGGTACATATCTCTTGAATCCTAAATTGCATCCAAGTTGTGAAATCGTGCCTAATTAGATCTTGCGAATTCAAATTACTTAGCAATTACGCATTCGCAATTTTTTCATACACAATTTCTAAACCCTTAGTCAACTAATCTTCCCTCTTGAGCTTTAATAATGCCTAAGTGCTTCTACTCGGATCGGGAGTTTCAAGTTGCACTTTCTCAAATAACAAAATAAAACCCTAAGATTGAATTAAGTAAGAAGAAGCAATAATAAATACAAAAATTATTCTTAATCAAACCATGAAAAAAGTAAACAAATTGGGTCTCCATAATCCTAAAGAGGTGTTTAGCATCTCATGGTGGAAGAAAGTAGAAGAGAATATTCAAATACGAACAAAATCAAGAGAAAAGAGGAATAAAACTGAGAAAATCTCGCTTGAATGTCCTAGATCTCTTCTCCTTGATCTTCTAGCCCTAGACCATGTTTTTTTCCTATCTAAACTCTTGTCTAAATTGTCTAAGTACGAATTGAGAAGAAGATACAAAAAATAATTTTTCAAATCCTATTTTTATGCTTCTATTTATGGCTTTCATAACTGTCGCTTGCGGCCCGCAAAGAGTCTCTTGCAGCCCACAAGGCATGTGAATAGTCGGTTGTCTGAATTGGGTCTTATGCGTGGAAGTGATTTGCGGCCGCAAAGCATGTGAAAAATATAGTCTCGAGTATGTCTTATGTCTGTCTACTCTGGGCTTAGTTTGCGGCCCACAAACAAGTGCAAAATGCACTGTTTTGCTCTGCTCATCGTGTAGGACTTCGTATCGAGGTTTATTGGGTTTGATTCATCTTGTACTTGCATGAAAACACAAAGATAGGACAATACCACAAACTTGCACGTTTTTAACCTAAAACTAATTTAAATTCGACTAGAATAACACAAGATTTGGTTAAATTGATGCCTTAAACCCTAGCAAATTGTAGATAAGAATCATGCTTATCAAGTTCTCCTGTGCTTAAATCATGCTTGCTTCCAAGCAAGTCTAAGTCGTTACTAAGGCCGAGTTAACTATTCAACCAATTCTCATCTAACAAAACAAACAACTTAAAGCAAAATGAGTGAATTTTGTAAATTTGTCAAGTTAGAGAGACAATCAATTGCAATTTGGACTTACGAGAGAACAATTGAAATGAGAAACAATCAGAATATCTTTCGGTAGTCTTCTTCACCAAGTCTTTTTGTAACATAAATTACATGAAAAATCTAAAAATAATCTTGATGATATTTTAATATTTTATGCATATCCCTACCGAGTCTTTTCATAAAAAATATTTGAAAATATTGCGCTACCTCCATTTCACTCCACATTTGACCTACTCAAAGAATATACTTCACACTCCGCTTTCGCTTTTCACTTTATCATTTGTTAATTTAAAAACTTTAAAAAACCCGTAAAAAATGTGAAATTTTGAACCTCGCACAAGGAGAAAGTTATCACTTGACAGTGCACACTTGAGGCTGTCTCGTGCTATATTTGATACATCCAACCGTTGAATAATTGTCCAAGCACCTTTGAGACTTAAGGTCACTTATTTATTTACAAGTTTGTTGAGCATGTAATTATTTAGCAGGGATCTAATTGCATAAAGGTAGATAAATAAAGAAAATATTTTTGTTGTTTTGTTGTTATATATATATATATATATTATTTTTTATTTTACTTGTTCAGAGATTGGTCGAGGTAGGATCCGCTAATCAACACATACTCTTTCTTCAATTAATCACCTTCATTTTTTTGTTTTGTTTTGGGTTTCTAAGGTTTCTCAATATAACCTACGTGACCTTATCATCAAAATTTTCTAGTGTGGGTTCTAATTTCGGTCTTTTATGGGTTATTAGTGTTAGTATTTGGGGGCTTAAAGAGCAAAACTAAGGTCAAGTAATGGAGCGGAAGCGTTTTCAATCAACAATTACATTTCAAGCTTTTAGACCTTGATCATCTAGCTAAAATTTCAGCAAGCAAGTTTTAAGAATAATTGAGCAATTCACAAATCAACAAAGAGCAAGAATAATAAAGAGAGAGAGAGAGAGAGTAGAGAGCAATAGCAATCAAGAGAACTCAAGAACACGCGATATAACGTGATTCGACCTACAAACAAACTAGGCCTACATCCACAGGACTACCGTAACCAAAACTTCCTTACGGGACCGATTCCACTAAAATTAAGCGTTCTTTACAATTTCGGAATCTATCTTTGATTTCTTCTAAAAAAGCAAACCAATCTTCGATTCCTAGACCAATGCAAGGGGCTACACCACTCTACACGGTAAATGATCTGATTGACTACACAATCAAGGACATGGATGCGCTACTTGACAACAAAATGTAGTGCACCAAAGGCTAGAAACTAGCAAAAGAAAAGTTCTCAGATTGTCATGGTTTGAAGATTTAACAAACTTAACAAATTTAGAAGCCCAAGGATGTGCTTCTTTTAATTCTTTTTCTTTTTCCAAATTGACTTTGGTCTCAATGTCATTAACCCTAATTTGTAGCAATTCAATCTTTTAAGATCATTGATCATAACATTTTTAACATTCATAGACTTTTTGGACTCATCAAGTAACTCTTTAAGTTTAGTCACATTAAACGATTCTTGACTTTTATCCAAACCACAAGACTCATCATGATATTTAAAGAGGTCGAATACTATCGTATTAGCTCGGCTAGGGGCCTTCAATTCTTAAGTGCTTGTAGTCTTAGTTTTTGCTTGAGTTGTCTTCTCTTGTACTTGAGCATCCTTTCTTGTGAGACTCAAAAGCTTCTCGATTTGCTTGACATCATCCAACTTTGCAAGTGTCGAAGACTTTTCCACCTTGTTAGTAGTAAATATCTTGGAAATTCACCTCTCATTAAAGCTTCTTCTTGTTCTATTACATAATCGTCCTTAGCTTGAGCCATTTGCTTCGAAATATGAATCTTCTCCGGATCTGTCATCCATTGTTCTTTTATAATCTCAAGCACTATCTCCAAGCATGTCCTTGATTTCTTTCCGATGAGGGTTAGCTTGTTTTCAACTTTCCCTCCCCGGTTCACTTCCTCTTCCTCATCTTCATTTTCTTCGGATTCGCTTATTCAAGTTGCTTGCATAGCTCTATTATTAGTTCTCTTAAAACGTCCTTCTTGTGGTCTTCTTCTTTGAGAAAAAATCACATAGCAATTTTGAATGCTATGACTTCCCTTGTTGCAAGATTAGGATACTGACTTTTTGCCTTGAACTAATCTCTCCTCATTTACTTTTCTTTCGAATTATATTCCTTCTTTCACTAGTTTTGTGAGAAGGTCTTTATCCTCGAAGAGTACTTGATAAAGGTTTTGGTAGACCACTTCGCTTGCCTCGAATTCGTAAGGTGGATTATATGAAGATTGTGCGGGTAATGTCAATGATTTTGTTGAGGTTGTGCACATTACTTTCTTGTGATTCTCTTCATGTGAACAAAGTTATGCATACACATCTTCGGGTTGATAGGTGAGTCTTTTGACTTATAAAGCTTCGATAGAGCTTACGACGCCATCCCAACCAAGCTTCTTGGATACCATCCTTAAGAGTTTATCTACAAAAGCTTTATCACAAATATTAGATCCTACTTCAACAAATTCATTTCTTAGAGATACGAGTCTATGGTAGAGACTTTCGAAGCATCCATATTTCGGGTCTTTTTCATATGTTTGTTCCCCTCATACCTAAGTACTAAAGCATTCCATATTTCTTTGATATTAGAGAAAAGAGTGAGAGATAAAGCAATTGGCTTATAAATTGAGCTTAATATGGTGTTCATGGCATTGTCATTGGTGTACTTAAGTTCTTTGGACTCTTTTATTAGGGTTACACCATCAATAATTCTCCAAAGCTCAAGTAAACTGAGGTAGTTTACCATACATCTTTTTCAAAAGAAAAAGTTCTTACAACCTACACCAAAAATTGGGGATTCTTTTACAAACTTTAATTGTGTCATTTTTCACAAGGTCAAAAACTATCAAGATTTTGACAATTAGCTAGGTATGAACTTGTGGGCTCTGATACCAATTGTTAGTATTTGGGGGTTTAAAGAGCAAACACTAAGGTCAAGTAATGGGGCAGAACCGTATTCAATCAACAATTACAATTCAAGCTTTTAGATCTTAATCACCTAGCTAAAATTTCAGCAAGCATGTTTTAAGAATAACTAAACAATTCACAAATCAACAAAGAGCAAGAATAATAAAAAGAGAGAGTAGAGAGCATGAGCAATCAAGATAACTCAAGAACACGTGATATAATATGATTCGACCTACAAACAAACTAGGCCTACATCCACGGGACACCTGGAACCAACTTTCTTCTGGGACTGATTCCACTAACAAATAAGTGTTCTTTATAATTTCGGAACCGAACTTTGATTTCTTCTAAACAAGCAAAACAATTTTCGATTCCTAGACCAATGCAATGGGCTACACCACTCTACATGGTAAACGGTTCGATTGACTACACAATCAAGGACATAGATGCACTACTTGACAACACAAATGTAGTGCACCAAAGGCTAGAAACTAGCAAAAGAAAAGTTCTCGGATTGACAATTAGACTATGGATGCTATCATAACTCTCTCAAGTTTAGGCAGCTTTAGGAGAAGGCTCTTTAACTCTTTTTGATGCTCAATTAGATGCTTGAAAGCTTGTGGGGGGGGGGGGGTTCAAATGCCTTTTTAGTTCGTCTCTGCATCATATATAGACATCACTTCTTAGAGTCTTGGACTCTTGAAAATGGCCTGAAGCATTACAAAGATTTGCAACGCATTATAAAATCCGTTATAACGAGTTGGCAGCTTTTTAGATTTGCCCTTCTGTGCTTCTCTGACTATCTTCTAGGCCATCTTGAGCAGGAACCCGTTACAACGGGTGGCAAGGCATTACAACGCGTCTCTGGAGCGTTACTGTAACGCATGGCTCTGTGAAACACCTTCTCTGCTCTTCTCCTTCTAACCCGTTGTGATGGGTTGGACACCCGTTATGATTGGTTGATGACCCGTTGTGACGGGTTCTGAAGCGTTATGATAACGCTAGGCTCTGTGAAGCCAACTCTTGATGTCTAGAGAATGTTTGAGCCTTTGCAACATAATGTTGTACCTGTGTTAACCTGCATCTCATCAAAACACAATTGGGCAAGGTTAGTACTGATTTGTTTTGTAAATTATCAAACAAGAGATGAGTTTAATCCAACAATTTGAAAATAGTCAATATAGTCCAAGTAATTTTTACAAAAAGACTCTAAAAGATTTATATTTCTATTTTTCTAAAATAAGAGTATGCCTATCTTATCATCAAAATTCTATGAGATTTTATAAATAAAAGATAAAAAAGGAAAAAAAAGTTGCTTACGTAAGTATGAAGCTAAGTCCTAAATGCAAAAGAATTTAAAACATACTTTTTTGTTTGTGTCATGGGTTATACTATCAAGATCATCAATAATATTCCAAAATTTTGGAAAAGGGCCAACAATTTCATCAATCCTTTCCAATTCAACAATCCACAAATCTCACTCATATCTAAACTAACCTAAATTAAACCAAATTACTTATACTCCTAGATATAAGTCAACATTTACAAACGATCCTCCTTACACTTATTCAACTGCAATGTCCTCGTTGCGAATTAAACAAGAAGTGAAAATATAAGATGAAAAAGGGGAATAAAGCTTAGAAAGATTGACTAGAAGGTCGGATTGTGGTGGTACTCCTCATCAGGTTCAATTGCTCGAATCATCATTCGCGTCAAAAGAGAAAGGGCGTCGCATCTGCTCCTGCCTTGCTCTGGCTTGTACCTCCTCTGGATGCATGTCGTCAGGCTCGATGTGCTAGTTTGCCATCTGTCACTTTAGGTGGTAGGTGTCATGAGCCAGCTGTTGGTTATCGTCCGCGAAGTAGTAAAGATCGTCAAATCGCATAGTTTGCTTGGACGATCATCGAGTAAGTGTAGTGTTGAGACGACTATAGTCTCTATGTAGAGAACCATAGTGCCCATGTAGGTCATGTAGATTGTGCTGGGAGCGCGAATGTGACTCCTGCAACATAGTGAAGTTTTGGGTCAAATCAGCGTACCGAGCCGACCACCTGTTGTCGATGTTTGTATACCTCTGCTGCCATGTATTTTCAAGGGTGTCGTAGGTGCGCTGCCAAGAGGTATCTTGGTCAGTGAAGCGCTGCTCAATCCAACTATTCATGCCAACCATATAATCCATGAAGGCTTGGTTGGTTGGTATGCTCGGATCATACGCCGGCTGCGATGTTGGCTGGAAAGGTTGCGGCAGTTGTGGCTCATCTGCTGGAGGTGCATGATGTACCTAATATGCCATGTGTGTCTGGTGT
>CAXKVX010004162.1:0-22820 GCA_964058865.1 Eleocharis quinqueflora
TACAAAAAATAACATGCATAATTACTCAATTAATGTGCGTAATAACCCAAACAAAATTCGTAATAACATGCGTATGAATAGTCAGTATCGATTGTGGTATCTACGTATCAGCTCTCATTTAGTAAAATCTAACTTTCGGCTAATGTGATTTTATATATGCAAGTTTTATCATTCATGAAAAACTTGTAATTTTCAACGATCCAATGAAATTACATTATATGCATATCAACGGTTGCATGAATTTGATACATGATTGATATACAAGTTCACAATGTGTCTATAATTTTTACCTTATTTATATTAAAATTTTGTTGAAATTATTTGGAATGAATCGTCAAATTCAGAAACTAACCATTGTTAAAGAATCCCCATTCTTAGAATAGAATCTGTTATCCAGCCAACAATGCAACACATCCCGGATGATCAACATTATACACTGCAAACTAAATTAGAAAAAAAAAATAAGTTTCTGGGAAAAGAGATTTGATTAACTGTAGCTCCCAATGCTGTGTTTTGTTACATTCTAATTTTAAGGGAAAGAATAAGAAATTGTTAAAGGAATATGGATGGAGCAATCTGATAGATCTTAATCTAACTAAGATTTTCTAGAGCATATTATTCTGAAAATTAAATTACCTTGATATATTGCTTTGATCTTTCGGAGAGACACAATCACCGTTGATCACCGAAAGACTTTAGTCTCCGAGTATTTCCTCTCTAATCCGATAGAAAGAGCGAGAGAGGCGACAACGACAACGTCTTTTGCGCAACGAAGATACCCCATAATTGCAAGTTTTGTACCAAAGATTCTTTATGCTTTCTGTAACTTAATTTCTTCTCTGTTAATCTTTAATCTTTAATTGTTTTAACTGAGAGAGAGAGAGCGCACCACACTCTACTTTATGTATTGTGTATATTCATGAAAACAGAGTGTTTTTTATATAAAAGTGAAGAGAAAAGACAAATACAAGGACGCGTATCTACACCCAAAAAGGTGCGACCACCAATTGGCAACCAAAAATAAAGGTGCCTGTACATTACTACATTATGTCCTGTTGAGAGGCAACCCGTGCAGTGGCGGAGCACGTTGGTGCAGTTGATGTAGCTGAACTCTTTTGAAAAAAAATTCAAAAATGACTATGTATATTAATTTTTTTCAAAAATGAACATATATTTGAATTTTTGCATAAATGACCATATAAATATTTTTTTTCTAAGAATAATCATCATTTCGAACCTCCTGAAAAAAATCGTAAATCTTGAACCCTCCTGGCGAGAATCCTGAATCCGCCCCTGAACCCGCGCCCACGGGAACGGCACTGTTTCTGTGGGAAAATCACAATTTGCTCAAGCAAATAGTGATTTTCCCACGGAAACAGTGCCGTTCCCGTGGGCGCGGGTTGACTCCGAACAGGCCCTTAGTGTCCTTTGAATTTCAGTATTTCACAACAAAAATGGCCACAAAAATTTCAAATGTTTACAGATAGCCTCATGTATATATATGCGCATTTGAACTTAAAATTAATTAATAATTTTCTTAATGGACTTTAATGGGTCTAAAATCAAAACTTGTTTATATAGGATATTTTCTTATTTGCAGAATATTATCATATTAAATTGTGTTCTGCAGGGACCAATAGCATAATTGTATTATTTGTATAACTTTATATAATTTAGACCATTACTAAATCATAAAGTTATTAATATGCATTCTACACATTAAATGCCCAACTTCTCATGACACATATTGAATCCGTAAATAATACATAAACTTGATCACTTCGTAACAAATCTAATTTTATTGGCAGTCCATTATTCAATATATATTTATATCACATATAAATCCATATATTATTGAAATTAATTAAATTAATTCCAACACAATAAATTTATTTAAGAGCGGTGTGCATCCAGAGAAAAGTTTGATTTTTGGGTTAGTATCGATATCTTCACAAAATTAATGTGATGCAAACAATAATTTGCAAATTGGAGATATCATGGTATTAGTGTTATTTTGTAGGCTTACAACAAATACAAATTAAAACTTGAAAATAAATGTGAAAACCTCTCCGAAAATGATCTCTATAGGAGCTAAATCCTAAACCTTTTCTATTAAAGTTTTGTGTCTTATAATTACACTAGACACGTTTTATTTTGTCAATCTAATAAAATGTGGAGTTAGTACGTTAGCACATGTGATAAATAGCAAAAATATTTTTTTTATTCTTATCATTTTGTTATTATTATTATTATTATTATTATTATTATTATTATTATTATTATTATTATCATTATCATTATTAGTACTATTCCTATTATTATTATTATTATCATTATCATTATTAGTACTATTCCTATTATTATTATTATTATCATTATTATCATTATTAGTACTATTCTTATTATTATTATTATTATCATTATTGTTATTATATTACTAGACTAAGTCCATGGTACTTCTTCAAGCGCAACATCATTTTTTTTATTCGTATCTCATATTGTAATGTTCAAAATAATTGATTCAAATCATTCAACATGATTTTCATAATGAAATATTTCTCGAGATCAAATTTTACATTTTTTAGAATTTTTTACTATTTTTAGTGAGATTAAAAATCAATCGTATTTTGGTCAAGAAATCATCGGATCAACGAAATTCCCACCTATCTAAAAAATAGTAAAAAATTATAAAATATAAAACTTGGACTCTAAAGTGATTTCAATATGAAGAATGCTTTTAATGGATCGAATTTGTCGTTTGAACTATGCAATTCAAGATATGAATGCGAAGTTCAGTGTTGTGCTTTATTGTGAAGTACAATAGACTCACTCATATTGTTCTTATTGTATTATTATCATAATTATCAACATTATAATTATACCATCGTTGTTATTATTTTTATTTTTTTATTATTATCAGTTAAAGAACTAACCCGGATAACAAAATGTTGGAGCTGTTTTCATACCATTAATTTGAGATATAAAAGAACCACTAGCTACATAACCACTAACTCTAACTTGAATACCTAAGAGTGGATTCTCCAACATGGATATTGAAATTTTTACATGAGGAGGTGTGTAACACGCTCAAGCTGTTCATGTCCATGCATGGCCCTCGGCCTCAGGTATCAAAGCCTTCTAATCCACAAATGAAAACAAGGCAAGATCCTGACATGCACTATATATATATATATGATCAGCAATAGATTGATATACACATCATATATAGACATGAAAGAGAGAGATGTGCGCATGCAGATGCTGCCATTTTTAGGATGTTGTGTGCATCGCGCGTTATGTTGCGCGACATCATCCAACGGCCAAGAATTTACGTGCCGCGCGGTACGAATGTGTAGATTTGATTCAGAGAAAGTCTACATTTATAAAATTTATATTTACACGAATTTTGACGTAATTGAACGGTCGTGATTTTCTACACTGCACAAACCGCGCGTCAGAAGATCTGATTCCACGTACATCGTGAGAAGTAATTATAAATAACGCTGTTTGGTTTAATTTTTTTATTATTATAAAACTCATAGCAGGAGGCTGCTTGTAGCAGCGGAGTAAAATTTTTACGGGGATTGATGTACGATGTTGAAACATCAATTTTCAAAATCCAATATTTTGAATTTGAAAACTAAAGGTTTGGGTGAAATAAAAATAGAGTGTCTTTCATGGACAAAAAAATTAAATTCAAATTAATTATATTCATTGATCATCATTAATAATCGTACAATCAAGTCGATTTTGCATCGACAATAGTAAAATCAAATTAATTTTGATTCATTAGCAATATTTGCCATAAAAATAGTCTGTTTAGTTTCTACTTTACTATATTATATGTAAAAAC
Organism: Eleocharis quinqueflora; assembly: GCA_964058865.1. Taxonomy (NCBI): domain Eukaryota; kingdom Viridiplantae; phylum Streptophyta; class Magnoliopsida; order Poales; family Cyperaceae; genus Eleocharis; species Eleocharis quinqueflora. The sequence goes on from CAXKVX010004162.1 coordinate 3,854, forward strand.
TTTTGTGCTCGTTATTTACATATATGTCGTGTACTTAATTGATTAATAATCTTACACATGACTGTACCTTTCAGTGCTAGATTATATAATAAAAATATATTAATTTGGTCTAGGGGCAAAGTTAATTTTCTTTTTTTGTATGAAATGTTATATATAACTTAGAAATTCAAATGAAGAATCACTTATGAAAGAATATGATAAGTGCATCTCTTTTATTTCTGAAATTCTTTTGCAGATCAAAATATGTCCAAGCATTTTACCGAACAATATTATGAGTAGCAACTTATAACATTTTTCTATTTTGAAACTGTTTCGTAGAAGCATAAAGAAAATCTTCAGATAGATAACTCAAAAAGAAAAACTGTGTAACGAAAATAATACAAACAACTATTGTCAACAATACCAGCAAGGAAACTTTCAATAAAATCTTCCTTTACCTGCACTTAAAAAGAGCATGGCTAAATAAAGAGAGAACGCCAATAAATTCTGAACTTTTTGTGTTTTGCACAAGTATAAAAAGAAAGGAAACACACATTTCTAGCTGAAGGATCAACAGAAAGGAAGCGCAAAAAATTTCTAGCAGAAGCACAAACAAGCAAATAAGCAATGACAAAACATCAGAACATTGATAGTTAACAAGCATATAACCACAATCCTACAAGTCATGCGCAAAGTTAAAAAAGGTAAAGAAAAGGAAAATAACAAGTATATAACCACATTCCTACAAGTCATATGCAGAATTAACAAGGGGAACAAACAAGGAAAGCAAACAGACAACAAAAGGTAAATATAACCACAATCCTTTCAGAAACCAGGAAGAATGTCGTCGACAGATATCCCACGGTCTAAGAGATTAAGGTCAGAGGGGCAGCCTAGGTCCACCCATGCATGCTGGCTGCAAACAACCGAGTCAGCGGTAAGCCTGCGATGGGCTTCTGTAGTCAAATTCAAGCAATGTAATGCATATGAGTTACCCACATAGGTGCCCCCTTCACTTAATGCTATCCTTGCAAACCAACACATCTTATGCCCAGAGCCCGCAACCTTAACACAAAAGGACTGAAGATGGTGGATAAACCAGATGCGCCCGTCAAACTCTTCATCATGGCCTGTGATCTTCTCCCATTCGAACTTGTCTCCACGTATCTCCATCCGGAAGAAAGGTGTAGGGACCATCAACAATTGAACATCAAGGTGCTGTGGATGGCGGACCATCACAACCTTTCCTTCAACCTCGACCGGCTCAAAGTACCAGAGAAAGCCCGCTGGGAGGCTCCCACCAGTAACATGACGCCAGCTCAGATCTGCAAGATTGAAAATGAGACAGTTCCCCGGGAAAATGCAGTACACAGAGCTGCCACATAAAATCACCTTCCTTAATCGGCGAAATATGCTATGGCTGAATTTGTAAGGGTTCTCCTCCCAGCATGCACCTCAGGCCGGACCATGTATATCATCACAATACGACCCAAAAGGCGAACATAAACAACCACCCCCGGGGTGCTCTCGGATGTGGTGCAGAATGCGGCATACCCGTCTGAAAAACTGAAGCTAGGCAAATCCATGCGGACCCTGGTGGTGGGGTTCGATAAAAATACCGGGTACCTTCGCAATGTCCGGCTAGAAGAAAAGTCCAATTCTCGCCCTTGCAAGAGCAACCATCCACCTTTGGAGTACAATAAACGAGAGCTAGACTGTAAGTCTGAATTACCTACCAAAAAGCTCTGCTGTGTCGTCATGTTCCCAAAAATGTGGTTGGACTGGCCAGACTCAAAATCAGCCATGTAAAACCATGGAAGATGGCTTTCCAGAGAAGGCACAAGGGGGATGGCTGCTAAGGCAGTGACACTCAATTTCCACTCTACAAAGACAACTTGCAGTGAGGAGTTCATTTCCTTTTCCCTTGCCAGTTCCATCAACTTCTCAAATGACGGTTTTGGTTTTGGTTTTGGTTCTGGTATTGGAAGATGATTGCGGGGGCGCAACCGGACATCTCCTGAAACTTTCTTTATCTGTCAAAGAGTCAAGCGATCAGTCATTACAACAGCCGTAGAATCACAAGGGACATACACTAACATTTTTCATATATGAAACAGAAGCACTATGTAGTTGCCAGAACCTCAAAGGTGATATTGAAATAAACATAAACTGCAATCTAGGATCTGAGAACCTCACTAGCTAAATCCAGTACGTTACATAATTGCATGCTGAAAACAAGTCTAGAAACAGAAAGAATAGTTGTGGTAATTATTGACCAAGAATAGAATGCTCACCACTATCAAGCAAGAATTGTTTCGTGCTACTGGTTTAGACACACCGATGGAGCTTGGCAGTTTCGGGGTAGGTTTTAGATGGGAACCACCCTCCTTTTCTAGTAGTTGTTGCTTCCTCTTCCTTTTGACCTTCCGCTTATTACTCCGAGCTATCATTGCCTTGATCATCCATACCACATCTATTGTTGGTCTTGGATAACCAGTTGTTCTAAATTGAAAGGTACAGGAGTTTACAGATTCAGATTACGACCCATGCTTATGAGGACCAGTGTAAGAATTTCCAAGCAAATAGTACAGTTCAAATAATTTCTTTTCAAGTTTTGTGCCCGTACAGAGACCATCAGAACCAAAGCAATTTTATGGCGTGCCAATTTGACAAGTAACATGATGATCCCCAATGAACCAAAACCAGTAAACATCAAGTGGTTCAGGTTGGCAACTCATTTGGTACCTTGTCAGAGCTCAAAAGGAAACAAAAGAAGAAAACTAGGAAATCACCTTCCTCCCTGTTGCACGAATAGCATGTGATAGTCGGGATCGACATCAGCAAATATCTCATCAGGATCACTTGATGTTGGCAACAGAGTACCGGGCACAGTCGAGTTCCCCTCCGGCGCCTTGGAGCCACAAAAGAGCATGCGACGGGACCCTGAACACACAAGGACTTGATTTCCTTCCTTTTCAAGCGCCTTTAGGGCTACGGGCGTGAGGTCGATGGGAGGTAGAGCAGCTTTCGCCTTAGACGACGAAGATGAAGCCTCACCGGATGAGACGGACTGCGTCGCCTCCTGCCTCGATTTAGTTTCTGTCACCGTGAACGAATTCACATCCATCGTTAAAGCTTCGAGATCGAATGGGGGAGATCCCCTCGATTCAGGTTCTGTCGCCATGACCCGACCAACGTGTGATCGTTGAAACTTCGAGATAATGGAGATCGCCAGGAGACGAGGCTCAGGGTAGTATATGAGACGATTTATGTTCTTTAACCTTTAACCCTAACCCTAGAACGGAGGCAAAAGAAAAGCAAAGAAGATGCTGCTTCGAGCAGTTCTGTTATGAATATCAACTTTGGACGGTTGAGATTGAGAGTTACTTTCGATTAGATTGTCTCAAATTCATTGGAGAAAATTTAATAGAAAATTCACCATAGAAATAATAGGGAAATTTTTTTGGTGGTCACTAAATATTGTGTCAATTTTTGTTTTCTATCACTAAATTTTGAATTATTCTCTTCTTAGTCCTCGGATTCAATAAAATGTACGGTGTATATTGAAGCCAATTCATAGAAGAAATTAGCCTATAAATAATAGGGAAATTTTTTTGGCGGTCACAAAATATTGTGGCATTTTTTTTTCTATCACTAAATTTTGAATAATTCATTTTTAATCACTTAACTTTAATATATATTCAAATTTAGTTACTCATTTTTATTTTTTATGATTTTTTTAATAAAAGTGATGAATTTAGCAAATATATTTGAAATATTAATTATTATGTAGATTTCAGAAGAAAAAATATGTACTTATATTAAGTTTTGTTGAAATTTTTTATTAAAACAATGTAGCAACGACTAAATTTGGAGATTATCAACGATCAGTGACTAAAAATGGAAAATTCAAAATTCAGTGACAAAAACGAATCTTATATAAAGGTTAGTGACCTACAAAAAAAAATCCTAAATAATATAAAGCCCTTGATCCCGACTTGAAGTGTTTGGGCCGAGAGGTTCAGATAAAGGATGGAATGATACGAGATCGAGAGAAAGGAGAGCTAAATTTTATTATCTCAGACTGAGAGAGGTCAGTTACAAGAGAAAAAGAGCAAAAATAAAATAATGACTAGTCCTAAGTCAAATAGCAATTAACTTCTAAGAAATCTCTAACTCCTGTATTTATAGGCCAACTCTTAAAGGGACTTAAGCGGGTCACCTTTCTATCGGATCGTGTTCCTTGGCAAGTTGTAGTTGGGCCTAAATACAGGCCGATCATAATGAGGCCCTATCAACCCTCATACATTGGAATCCACATGAATCGTGAGCAATACGAACAGCAGTGAGGTTTTTCCTTTGTGGCTCGATTTCTTCTCCTGTTTATGTCTTTTGAGAACATAAAATTTCGCATCCGAGATTTTTTCCTTTCTTTTTGTCTTCTCTATCTCATCTTTCCAACTTTATCTCTCTCTGCATCAAGCCATAAACTGAGTGTTCTTTTAATTTTCTTCTCCGACTTTTGTTGTGTACGCCGAGTCGTCTCCTCCTTTCTCAGTCTCATGCCTCTGCCTCAAACCCTAAATCGAGTGCGACAGCGACAACAACGACGAGGCAGCACACAAAGGGTGACGACGAAGCAGTGTGCAGTCCACATTTGCACGGTTTTCCTCTGGATCTGTGTTAGTTAGGTCATTGTCGTTTTCCCCATTTTCTCATTTCTTCGCGATTCTCTGAATTTTCTCGCTACATCTTTGGTTCGTTCTGTTGTTGTTGTGTGTGTGTTGTACCTGATCGGATTTGTGGTTGTTCGCTTTTGTCGCAGGTTTTTTCATTTTGGAGATTAATATTATTTATGATATTAATTAACTGATCTTTTTGTACTTTCATTTCTCTACTCATCCCTCTAGGGAGATGTAAATTATTTCCTTGATTTGTTTTAACCTGAGCTAAAGTGGGATTAGTATTCCTCATTTTTTATAAACCAAAGAGAATTGCAATTTAATGGGATTAGTATTCCTCCCTGTTGCACGAATAGCATGTGATAGTTGGGATCAACATCAGTCATCAGCAAATATCTCATCAGATCACTTGATGTTGGCAACAGAGTATCGGGCACAGTCGAGTTCCTCTCCGGCGCCTTGGAGCCACAAAAGAGCATGCGACCGAACCCTAAACACACAAGGACTTGATTTCCTTCATTTTCAAGGCCTTTAGTGCTAGGGGCGTGAGGTCGATGGGAGGTAGAGCAGCTTCCTCCTTAGACGATGAAGACGAAGATGAAGCCTCGCCGGATGAGATGAACTGTGTCGCCTACTGCCTCGATTTAATTTTTGTCACCGTGAACGAATCCATATCCATCGTTAAAGCTTCGAGATCGAATGGGGGAGATCCCCTCGATTCAAGCTCTGTCGCCATGACCGAACCAACATGTGATCGTTGAAACTTCGAGATAATGGAGATCACCAGGAGACAAGGCTCAGCGGCGCAGCATATGAGACGATTTATGTTCTCTAAAACTGAGGCAAAAGAAAAGCAAAGAGGATGCACTTTGTCTCTATAGATTAACTACTAGTAATTGTGCTCGTGCACAGCAACAGGAGGAAATTCTGTAGTAGTAAACAAAATTTACTAAAGTATTTTTCATAAAGCGACTAAGCGACGTCGTGGGGCATGCAACGGTAGAGCGATGTCATGCAGATTGCACCGGCATCATGCGACTAGGGGAGTGAAGCGGGAAGAAGCTGAGTGGCATGCAACGGCGAAGCGACGTCATGCGGTCTCTTGTAGCATCATGCGGTGTCATGCCGTGTGCAGCGGCGAAGCATTGTCATAGGGTTTGCAGCATCATGCGGCTTGGAGCGTGAAGCGTGAAGCGACAGAACGGCATGCAGCGACGAAACAGATGCGTAGTCCAGCGTCATCTGGTGTCACGCAGCGTCATGCGACTTGCAGCGGCGAAGCGGTGTCATGTGGCTTGTAGTGATGTCATGCGGCTTGCAGCTTGAAGCGTGAAGCGACGGACTGATGTGCAGTGCTGAGCGGCGTCATGCGACCTGAGGCGTAAATTGGCGGAGTAAAGTCGAGCAGCATGCAACGACAGAGCGGTGTCATGCGGCGTGCAGCGGTGGAGCGGTGTTAGCGTGCAACATCATCCGACGTGAGGCGTAAAGCGGCAGAGCTACATCATGCGACTCTTTTCGTGAGGCTTGAATAAGCGGAGCGAGGCCATGCGGCCTATAGCGGAGTCAAGCGGTGTCATGCAACGACATGCGGCGTGTAGCGACAGAGCAGCGCCATACGGCCTGCAGTGGCGTCATGCGGCTTGCAGCAGCGTCATGCGATTTGGAGCGTGAAGCGGCAGAGCAGCGTCGTCCGCCTATGATGCAACTTGCGACGACGTGATGTGCTTGCAGCGGCGTGATGTGCTTGTAGCGATGTGATGCAGCCTGGAGCGTGAAGCATGAAGAGGCGGGGATGAGTGCAGCGACAAACTGACATCATGCGGCTTGCAGCCGCGTTATGCGACGTCAGGCAGCGTCATGCGATGTGAAGCGTCAAGCGACAGAGCGGTGTTGTGTTGGGTGCAGCAGCAAAGCGGTGTCATGCGGATTATAGCGGCGCCATGCAACTTGTAGCGTGAAGGGACAAAGCGACGTCTTGCAGCAGCGTCATCCGGTGTCAAGCAACGTCAGAGCTGCGTTATGCAGCTTAGAGCGGCGTCATGCAGCTTAGAGCGGCGTCATGCAGCTTAGAGCGGCGTCATGCAGCTTGGATCGTGAAGTGTGAAGATGCGGAGTGGCATCATGCGGCTTGGATCGTGAAGTGTGAAGCGGTGGAGCGACATCATGCGGTCTGCAGCGGCGGAGCAGTGTCAGCGTGCAGTGGCGAAGCATTATCATGTGGCATCATGCGACGTGAGGCATAAAGCAGCAAAGTCGCGTCAGGCGGCGTGCAGTGGTGTTATACGGATTGGAGCATGAAGCGTGAAGCGGCGGAGCGAGGGACCGACGTCATGCTGTCTGTAGCAGCATCATGCGGTGTCATGCAGCTCCATGTGCCATACGGCCGGCAGCGACGTCATGCGGCTTGGGACGTAAAGCGTGGAGTGTCGTCATGCGAAGCGCATCGGCAGAACGAAGGAGCGGCGTCATACGACTTGCAGGGACAGAGCGACGTCACGAAAGTGGATGATGACGCGGTTGCCGCTTCCTACAGTCATGTGCTGGTTTTGAACTTGATTATTTGTAAGTACCCTCAACGGATTTGCTCGGTAACAGTCTCCTTGGATAGAGGAGGTGACGTTCTCTATAACGAACCCTTATGCCTGTTGTGTGTCATGGCGGTTTAACCGGGGAGGCGCACAGATATAGCTACTTGATACACGATCCTGGGTACTTGGCAATTTTCAGAAGGTTAGCACTAATATTTTCTGGTTGCTAAATTTGGATCTGATTTTTTTGTTTTCTTTGAGCGCATTTGCTCCAATTTGGTCTCACTGAATAGAGGAGGTAACACTCTCTCTAGAGAGACCTTACGTCTATTTTGTGTTACAACAGTTTATCCTAGGGAAACGCACGGATGTAGCTACTTGATACACGATCCTGGCTACTTGGCCAATTTTCAGAAGCACTAATCTTTTCTGGTTGATAATTTTGGATCTCAATAATTTCATTTTATTTAAGTGTATTTTCTCATAGTTGGTCTCGTAGGATATAGGAGGTGACGGTCTCTCTAGCTAGCTTTTACGCCTTTTGTGAGTCATAGCGGTTTAACCCGGGGAGATGCATGGATGTAGCACTTGATACATGATCATGTATAATTGGCCAATTTTCAGAAGGTTAGCACTAATCTTCTCTGGTTGCTAACTTTGAATCTGAATCCTTTCGTTTTCTTTGAGCGCATTTGCTTGAATTTGGTCTCGTTGGATAGAAGGTGTGATGCTCTCTCTGACGATTCCTTACGCCTGATGTGCGTCACAACGGTTTCTTCCGAGAAAACGCACTGATGTAGCTACTTGATACACAATTCTGGGTACTTGGTCAATTTTCAGAAGCACAAATCTTATCTGGTTGCTAACTTTGGATCTGATTATTTTTGTTTTCTTTAAGTGGATTTGCTCAAAATCGGTCTCGTTTGATACAAGAGGTGACGCTAACTCTAACGAACCCTGATGCTTGTTGTGTGTCACAACAGTTTAACCCAGGGGAACACACAAATGTAGCTACTTGATACACGATCCTGGGTGCTTAGCCGATTTTCAGAAGGTAAGCACTAATCTTTTTCTAATTGCTAACTTTGATCTGATTATTTTCATTTGCTTTAAGGGATTTGCTCGAATTTTATCTCGTTGGGTAGAAGAGGTGATGCTCTCTCTGACGAGCTCTTACGCCAATTGTGCATCATAATAATTTGGCCTAGAGAGACAAGATATTGATAGTCATACTTTATTTCTCTCTCTCCCCCCCTTTTTTCTCTCAATTGTTTGTTTTCATACAATAATAATCATGCATTTGCAAATATATTATCATTTTTTATCTTCACTTCTTCGCACAACAAATGCGAATTCATATTAGTAAAACATGTTTATGCTATGTTGTGTAGGCATAGACATTTTTTGGAAAATAATCAAAACTTTACTGGTTTTGTCAAAATAAACAGTGACCTCCTTTGATGACATGTCAGAATCAATTTAAAACTTTTCTTTGTGAGTTTGTCCCTGGTTTAAAAAGTAACTTGCTAGAATCAAAATCAAAATAAACAAAGTCAACTCACATTCCACATTGCAAAATATAATCACAGATCCGTAGCAACTCAATCGAACATAACACAGATCACTTCAAGTAAAGAACGCTTAAACTAAATTTCATGTTCAGTTCAGTTTACTCATTGACTCAATTCTACAAAACAACACATTTGACAATTCACACTCAGACCCTTAACATATCAGTGAAAGATCAACAACATGATGTAGAATTCTATCTAGATGGATCCTATAAATTCCCAGAGTAAACCTCAAACCATTAGAGTTAACCCCAATTACTGGTAACAAATATTACCAACCACAAACCAACAACTGGTTTTGAGAAACGCAGCGAGCAATTTCCTGCCAAAAAAAAGACAAAGGACCAGATAAGTTAGAAATAAGCTCGCAAACAAATATAATATTTAAAAGAGAGTGTAAACCATGCACCATTGTTTATTTTTCTGAAGAATTGTTGGTTCCCGAAAAAAGAGAAACAAATTATACAAAGTGCAAGTGTGTAAAATGCCAAATTTTAGCTCAATTTCAAGCAAAGTTCAGCACATATGCTTTTGATTATTATTCACAACCAAGATCAATATCAAGAACATGTGAGGAATAACTTAAGAAAGACTACAAGCTATCAGTGATGCTAACTTCACATCAGCTACCTCACTTGTCATATTTAAATGAAAATAACTAATATATGTGTTAGTTTATTTAAGTTTGCTTGGTCCAACTAATCAACACCCACATCTAGTACCCAAAATTAAATAGGAAAAATAAAATAAAGTGCACAGATATAGACCTACAACACAAAATGATTAATTGATTTCTAGGAATTATAATTAACTATTCATCCATAGTATTTTTTGTGGTTCAATCGTTACTCCCAACTTACAGCTAAACACAAACAACATATCAGCATCTCAAATCAGTCCACTATGTAGAAATTTAAATGATATCTCTGCTATATATAAATTAAGCATAGGATGTCTGTCCAAAATCACTAAAATTAGGGTATCAAAGAAAAACTTACCAGCACTGCCCGAGACAGGAGGGTCCTTCTGCAAATCTTTCAGTTCCTTCTAAATTCTCTTGCTTGCTATTATTTACAAGTCCTGATTACCGGGAAAAAAAAAACAAAGTTAATTAAAATTCTTAAGACAACAACAGGTGACCTTGGATACCAGAAAAACAACAAAGGGATTCAGGACAATACTTCTATTATGGAGAAAGCATCATACAGATCTCAGTCAGGGTATTATCTCAAAATTAATCACCAAAATTCGATCTAAAATGAAGATGCCTGTACCCGGCGTAGCATACAGTGAAATACAGAAATTGTACAAGGGAGAATAAAGGATAACGATTCGCAAATTAGATCACAAAAAGCTTTTCTGACATTGCAGATGAAGGAAAGGTGAGAAGCTTTGGGTCAAAGGAAGAATAGAGTCATGCTGATCCAATTGGTGCTTCCCCTTTTGGTAATGGTGGTGGGGACAAAGTGGATAAGTAAGCTTTAAATATCCTAGAGGGAGGTTGCTTGACATATACAGGGAAAAAAGAGTTGATTTTTTTCCCCTACATGTATTTTGTGGAAGTACAAACACCATTTCATCACCCTATGATGTAAGATTTAGAAAAATAAACTTGTTAATTACAATAATAGAAAGTTGTTCATCATCAAGAACAAAACAAAGGGAAAAATTAACAAATGTTGTAATAAATAGAACATTAGGTTTAATACTAACCGAAATCGGCTTTGGGTCAAAGGATAACACCACTCCTGCAATCTCAGTTATCCTCTGATAATATTAAAACAAAAAAAAATTTAGTAAAAATTAAACAGAAGCTAGATTCATATATATTGAGGATGTTTACATTGTGATCCATCATAATATCAAAGAGTAAATTTGATTATGGTTAATTTTCTAGGTGTAATTGGAGCTTTGTACTGGCACCGAGTGTGACTACGTCTCTAACTCAGCTTGAGATAAACTGAGACCAAGAAGCCTCTCATTTTCCTTTAATACACTTTCCTTTAGATACACTTTCCTTGACATGTCCTTGTTATTATTACATCCAAACCAATAAACAACCCTGGATTCATAATTCATAATGTATGCTAAGAATAGAGTAAAAACCTGGGGTACTGCAGCTCAGAAACAAAGTGTTCCTAGAACAACACTGATACAAAGGCTTGAAACTATTGTGAATATTTTGGGCTGCTAATTACACCTCCCATAATTAATTGCTTAGTTAAATCCTAATGTACCAATTATTCAACAATTTCCAGGCAAAATAAATAAATAAATAAATAGTCGAAGAAAGAAGAATATTAACCTTTGTGAGCATCGTGTTCTTTATCCTTCTAGCAACATGACCATCATCATCTTTGACAGAGACCTTGAGCTTCGGATCCTCCCCGGCATTTTCATCGGCCAAGTAAGACACCTCGACCAGGCCAATGACCTTGATGGCCACATCCTTGGCCGCCCCTCCAGCCCTTCCCATGCGAGTTTGCTGGAGAGCTCGTACCCGATATGACCTTCCCTTTCCTGACATTGACATAGGCCTAACCTTCGACCTTGTCAATTGTTTTAAATTCACAAACCATTAGTTTTTGTACAATGATTTTATTGGATGAGTGAAGGAATACTTCTTAAAATCGCAATGATTTTAATTTCTATAATGAATATGATTGAAACAGATACGTGTCTGAATACAAAGTACCGTCAATTTTATTTTTTTATATTTGAAAAGAAAAGTTTTGAAAGAGTTTACAAAGTGTCTCTCAAAAGCTTCGGTTGCCATACAGAGAGAGGGGAAAGGTGTTACTTGGAGGCGCCTTCAACTTGAGGAAACATGTGCTTGTTCTAACAACCTGGAAAATGATCGGATTTGAGGACGGTTTTCTTCTCCAGCACTGCTCCACCGTCAAGCTCCACCGTCTATTGTCAAGATCCTCTATTTATAGAAAATCCGATTGGTGGAGCAGTGACTCTCCCAATCTTCTCCGCCTTCTTTTTCTCTTTCTTATCAATCTCCGCCTTCTTTTTCTCTTTCTTATCAATCTCCGCCTTCGATCTAGCTGTTAGGATTTGCAGACAGAGGACTTCCATGGGCTATTTTGGGTCTCCTTTGTTTGCGCTCATTCATCTCTCGATTGGTTTGAAAGAAGAGCGATCGTTCACTCGAGAGAGCACTAAATGTGCTGGTTTTAGGAGAACGAAAGATGTAGGTTGAACTTGGGAGAGGGAGAGGTGATGGGAGATAGGTTCTAGTCTGGGGAGAGATGCGACGGTCTCGTGTAACATATTGTATAACAAATCGCGCGACAGAAGGGAATGATGGGAATTGAGCGCTTCTACACACTATCAGCGTAAATGTATTGCCATAAATTAGAAGTAATTTGATCAGATGGCTATTAGCTCCGACAATTAAAAAAAATCCGGACCGTTACAAAATCAGGACAACTTAATATATAGCAGAGATACACGATTTATGTTCTCTATAATAGATATTGATATGGTAAAAACAATCTGTTCCTCAACTTTCATCAATGTAGGCCTGAAAACGGGCCGGATGTCAGCCCACGTTTCTCATTGGGCCTAATTTATAATGGATCTGATCTCGTCTACTCGAGTCGGCAACCTTTCTCTCAGCTTGATTGCTCTCTTGTAAAGGAACTAGTCGACTCATCTCCATTACTCGATTATTTTCTCTCATCTACTCTCTCTCTCTCTCTCTCTCTCTCTCTCTCTCTTGCGATTCGGCGTCTCCTCTTTGTAACCCGACGCCAGGTCGAGCGGATAGAATCGACTCTCACGCATCTTCCTCTGCGAGGTTTTACTCTGTATTTTTAATAGTCTTTGTTGTCCCATCGGGCTTAATTTGTTGTTTTGGTAATTTTGTTGCGATGAATAAGAAACTGGAATTGATTTGAGGCGAATCGTGTTAGAGAGTTTAATTTTCCAAAAAGAGACACTTAGTGAGGTTGTTTATACTCGTCGAACTTTTGAATTGGTATAAGTAGACTAGATTCGTTTAATATGGTATCTCCTTGCTAGTGCGCAAAAGGTACTTGTAGTTGTAGTAGTTCATCTATTTTGAAGATCCATTTAGCTTATTGCTACCCTTGAAGCAGTCATCAGGATGAACATTATCTGGTGAAATATAAGAAAAATTATAAATACATCAAAGCAAACTTGACCTCAGTTTGTGCGCTTTTTTATTGTGTCAGGTTTAAAGAGCACAAAAGCAGCAATCAATATCGGAATCGAAATCAACGGAGGCGGTGAGGAACTACAAGATGAATGCATCGCAGTTTATGGACAAGCAGATACTGGATCTGATGAGTCCCCAGTCACAGCCTCAGCCTCAGGAGGAGAGTTCGACTGGCCACATCAATGGTGATACTGCAACCACCAAGGAGGAGATCCTCGCCAGTTATGATTTCCAGCCAATCCGCACTGTCGGATCCTCCCCTCCTCGTACTGGTTGTGGTTCTGGTATAGTTACGGATTCTGGGTCTGGTGCAACTTGGGGATCTCTCGATTCAAGGATGGGATCATCCAATTTCAAGGTAGTGTTACGCTTCTACATTGCTTTTGCATTTCATTTTTAGTTAATTTTTTTCTGTTACGTTGTGCAATTTCTTAGCTTCTTGTGTAGTTTCTGACGGATTGTGCTGTTCAGGTTTGTAAAAAAATTAGAGGACCAGAATTGCATGAAGGGGTTGAAGAAAGTAATGCCAATTTCTTGATTTTGTGATGTTCCAGCTGAAAGAACTCTTGTTCTTAAGTAAACTCGCTGGTTCTAAATTAGGAGTCGGTGTTACTTACACATGACATAACCCAAAGTTGTAGCAATGTTAAAGTTTTCTCTAATGTCCTTATGTTGCTGCAAAAATGAAATAGGAAAATTGCTGCGCCAAGCCAATTGATAACCTCACCTTATTGGCTATTATTTTCCTTTTACTGATTACTAGCTGAAATTTGGATTAGGCTGCAGTTTGGTAGTGCCATAATTATTTAGGACTAGAAATGTGGATGAATTTTTTAGCCAGAGTAGTCAAGTGATAATCTCTGGCTATTTTTTTAGCCAGACATTTTTCGTGTACTCATGTTGTTATAAAATAGTTGCATCTCGTGGGGTATTATGATGACAGTACTATTCTTTAGCCAGAGAAGTCAATTGTTGAATAAACTCTTAGGGCGGAAAATCGATACGAACCTATATGGATTATCAGTTGGTACTTGGTACCAAGTGCACAATAAATTATAATATCTATTAGTATTTAGTAATTATAATATCTTTAGTTCAATTTGACTTTGAACAGAGCGCTGGTATACTTGAGCCTCAAGTGCTGACGGAGGTGATGCACAAAGAAGAAAGGACAGTGGCGCCTTCATACAGTGCTGCCACTATAGTTGAAATTGACCACACGGTAAAGAAGTATGCTGACAACCTATTGCATCAACTGGAAGTGGTAACTGTGCGGCTATCACAACTGGAGAGTCGGGCTCACCACATGGAGAGTACCATGGATGATCTGAAGCTTGTTGTCGGTAACTACACTGGTGCCACAGACGGGAAATTAAGGCAGTTTGAGAATATCTTGCGTGAGGTCTGTTCACCGCACTTAAAATATTGTTTCCATCTAATATGTTGCTTGTTCAAATTGTTGTGCAGGCTTGTTTCTAGCCTGCAACCATAGTGACAGTTGTTCCGAATTGATATGAACCAACCAATCACCAGTATATTAGAACAGGGGTAAATATATGGTTGCCCTTGCTTTTGCCTCCTTATTTCAGCTACCACCTATGATTGGTGAGATGCACTTCTATGTGGTGGGGACCCACAGTCATAGGTGGTGACTGAAATATGGGGGGTCAAATTAGGGTGCACTGTATCAGCACCCTTAGAACATCACTGGTTTGATACAAAAGTAGTTGTGTGCTTCATTTTGTTTCAATTTTGCTCAGGTGCAATCAGGGGTACAGATACTTCGGGACAAGCAAGAGATAATGGAGACGCAAGTACATCTCTCTAAACTGCAGCAACCACAACCCCAATCTAAGACCTCTACTGATAGCACCTCTACAGCCCCTACTCCTGCTGCAGAGACCTCCCTCGCTCTCCCCCCACCACCTCACCAGCCCTCGCTCCAGGCTCCAGCACCACCTCCTCAAGCTCCTCCCTCACAACCTCCTCTCCCTACCCTGAATGCCCCACCACCACACCAAATCCAATACCCTCCTCAAAATCAAAACCCCTCTCTCCCTGCCCTCCCTGCCCCAAATGCACCGCAATACACCCCTCAAATGTCCCAATCTGGGACCCCATCTGTTCCTCCCTACTTTCCCTCACAACAGCAGCCAGTGGACCCTGCTCATCAACAGCCATACCACCAGCCGCCTCAATCCCAACCCCAGCCCCAGCAAGGGTTGGAGGGTTACCAGCAGAATCCTCCGCATCCTCAGCAACAGGCACAGGTGCCGCCTCCCTCTCAGTACGCACCATATGCCCCAAACCCTGCGTCCCAGCCTCTGGCTGAAGAGGTCAATCGCCCCTACAGGCCTCCAACTACTCAGCTCTACCCTCCACGTGGACCTGCTCCTTACATGCAACAACCTCCTTCCAGTGGGCCTGTGCCTCCACCTTTCTATGGCCCACCGCCACACCCTCCAACCAGTGGTGGCATGTACAATGAACCTCCCCCAACCAACCGGCCTGGCTATGGTCCTCCAGTAGATCCTTACCCATTTGGTGGGGGTTCCCCATCATACAGAGGCGGTCCAGGAGGGATGAAACCAAACTCTCCTTTTGCATCAGGCAGTGTTGGTGGTGGGGGGAGCAAATACGAGAATCTACCAACTGCAAAGGTGTTACCGCAGGCAGCTCCAGTTGGACCTGGTTCTGGGTCGGGAAACCGGGTGCCTCTTGATGATGTGGTGGAGAAGGTGGCGATGATGGGATTCTCAAGAGACCAAGTGAGAGCGGCCGTCAGGAAGCTGACAGAGAATGGCCAGAACGTGGATCTGAACATAGTCTTGGATAAGCTGATGAATGACGGTGTTGGTGGAGACATGATTCAACCCCAGAAGGGCTGGTATCGCTAATTGTTTCACTCCATGTTCAACTCTTCTCTCTATCTCATCGCTTGTCCTTTGCTGTCATCTAGTTGTGTCCTGTAAATTTATGCAACAAAAGTCCTGTGCTTGTTCTCATTTGTTGATTGATTGAATACAATTGCTTCCTTCTGTGGAGGAGCGGTCTCTTTACTTCTTTTCTGTTTTTGCATACATTTCTACGGTGTGTTGGTGTTTCCGTAGTTAAATACTAGCACAAGAGTTTCTCATCTGTTTGTCTGCTGGAAGAGAAGAATTGTGGATCCATACTTTGCTGTAGTTCTGGTTTCTAAATAATGCAGATCTGTACCTTCAGGTCTGGGATATATATAATTATTACTAGTTGTTGTATGAGTACTTATTAACAACTAAACAGCTTAGTAATGATAATTTAGTTTTAGTTTTCCTTCATATTAGAATGGTTAAACAGAAAGATTTATAGTAATGTAAGAGGGGCAAGGGTGATTGTTTGCTGTTGTGGTGGTTTTACGTTTGAATGTTTAAGAAAATTTCTTCATATCACAACAACATTTGCATGTATGTTTTTGAACTCTACATATCTCAATTTGCTTTATATAGAAGAGCTTTGTTTTCTACCAATATGTCGTATATTTTATATGTTTTTTTTACTGGAAGTGGACTCTTTATAAGGTTTAGAGAGACATACCTATTAAGGTTATCGTCATATGTGCTCAACTTGTGGTTCTCTACATTTTGAGAACCATTTTGTGAGATGCGAGGTCTATAATCATTTGAACTATCTCTACATTTCTCTGTATTATAAAATAAAAAAGCATGTATCAATTACTTTCATGAAAAAACATTCATGTATTTTTGAATATTCATTAAACAGATGTAGTAAATCTAGATATTAAATAGGAAAGGTACTCATTTTCTTGGTTTTACCACCAATTCATCTTGTCAATACTGAATACAAGTGTTCAAGATGAACCTTTACAAGTATAAGAATATTGTTCGGTGAATTTAATACTATCGACTATGGCAATTATGAGGCAATCCAGGACAAAAACCAGATTTAGCCTTGAGAATTTATTTCTTTTTATTCCAGTACCCCTCAGTACCTGACTTAGCTGTGAAAGCTGTACAAGAATTGTTTATGACAAGATACTGTAACCAAATAGACGTTCTAACTAAAAAAAAAATTCTGCAAAAATGTTAAAATAATGCGTCTAAACTCCTATAGTCTAAAATTTTCCCAAATTATAAATATCAGACATGTCCCTGCAGTGCATGTGCTTGCAACGACTAACACATGGGCCCATTGGCTGAGAAAATCTCAAGAGGAGTCAATTAACCTGACATACAGACATAGTATACAATTGAATACAGCAAATCTCTCTCTTAAAAATAAACCTGAAAGACAAAATAATGTGCTGTTGGAACTTGGAAGTATAATTTAACTCACTTAAAAACAAACAAATAATATGCTGCTACATTTGTCTCCTTTACAAATCTTGGCTCATGTGTCTCAAATATGACCACCTGATTTTAAAAGGAAATTGCAACAAGTGACTTATGAGCCCCTGGAGACAGGTCAGCTCTCTCTCTCTCTCTCTTTCTCTTTTCAGTATTATATAATATCACATATTCTAAGTTCTAACGTCTTATTTATCATGTGTTAGCATTTGTAGTACTCAAAATTACTCTAAAAACTACCGATGTAGAACTAAAATGTAAATAAATAGTGAACATATAATGAATCTTTATGGCCTTATTATTCGACTGAGTGTCGAATTCAATGATTCTAATGTGTTGTTGCTTGCTTGTAACGTCAGAATGTGGCTCTCGAATTCTTTCGAAGGTTTACAGGCTTACAGCATTATTTTATGAGTTCTATATATGAATAATTGCTGTATCGAAGAACATGCTTTGATTTGGATTGGAAGCAAAAATTCGCCATTGGCAATGTTGACTAACTTCGTTTTTTAACTATTTAATTGATTAAAAAATTAATTCGAGACAGGATAATAAAATTAGATGTATGAAATTAGTTATCACTTATCAGCTACTAGTTATCAGCTTCTTCAGTAGAAGACAAAATGAAATACTCGGCACCAAATTGTGAACGATTTTATTGAACAGACATTTTCTTGAAACAAATAATCGCGCATCAAATCAGTACAGAGAGAGAGGCAACTTGTCAAGATCACGTGGAGTTGTGGGTCCCGTTGCAATTACAGGCTGTCAAGGTGGCCCGCTAAGACGATTCGACCCGTTAAATGCGGCTTAGCTCTGTGTCATTAACCATTTACCTTCACAAATCTTATTACATTTGGATAACTGAAGGTGAATAGAAAGAAAAGAAAATAGTAAGAGGGAATGAAATAGAATGGTAAAAAAGTTTTAAATTCTTAACTTCTTGTTTGGATGACAAATAAAAGAAAAGAAAATTAACTTTCCTTTTTTTTCATTTTTTCTTAGATAACCTCTATTACACTCTGATTTAGAGGGTAAATAATTGTTATTACAGGAGGTTAACTTATTTCATGCTTTATCCTTCACCTCCATTTAAAATTTTCAACCAAACAAAATTAATTATCTATTTTTCATTTCCATTCCCTTCCTCTCATTAAACTCCATACAAACACAGTATTAGAGGTGTCAAATCTCAAAAATGCAAACGCAAATTTCCATTTGTGTTAACTGTTGCATTTAATTAACACATTTTTTTGCGTTAAACGTTCCATTTAATAAGCATAAGGATTTTTTTGTTTGCGTTGTGTTGAACTAATCGTTCAAAACACAATAAACGCTAAATTTTTTGGCGTCAAACTGCATCATAAGTTCAAATTATTTGATTTCTCAATAGCGCAAATACGTAAACAATGCCAAATTAAATTACAAAAATAAAATACATGAACTTTAGTTTGCCAAAAATACAAGCATCTAAACAAGAGCCTGACTACATCCAACTCAAACAAAATACATAAACTTCACAACATTCAACTCAAAGATGTCAACCTTGCAAAAATGATCTCAAGTACTCAACCTAAATCTTAAGCTATCTTCTCAAAAACCTATCTAAACCATTGACTAAATAAAAGAAACTAAAACACATTGATCATCACTGAAGAATCATGACTTGACA
>CAXKVX010004163.1:0-16465 GCA_964058865.1 Eleocharis quinqueflora
GAAATACGTAGAGAACAACTATCTAGATGCAACTAAGTTTTTTTCTATTTTTTATTGTGTATCTTTGTCTTGGTCTCTCCAAATTAAAGTAGGTAAATAGCTAGGTAGCTAAACCCTAGAGCTCGCCTTTCTGACACACCTGTAACCCATTTGCATGAACACGATTTGACTCGTCATTACTACCTCTCTCTTCTCTCTCTCCACGTCCCATCGCCAAGGAAAGAAGGGTACGGTTGAGATGGAAATCCTAAATCAAAGAGATATCACTTTATTTATGTATATATATACGTAAAGTACGTACATACATACGTTATGTGTATATATATACATAATATAGGAGATTGATTGGAATAGATAAGATGATAAAATAAAAGAAATAGTTGATGATGAAGATGATAATTAATAACCAGATAAAGCAGCGGAGGCGGAGGCGGAGGCGGAGGCGGGGGATGCTTGGGGGTTGGTGCAGAGGTTGCTGAGTTGGGTCTCCATGGTGCTGAGAAAGGAAGCGGCCTCGTCGAATGGCCGGCACAACTCTTCCTTGTATCGCATCAGCACCCCGCAGTAGCTATCCTGCCAAATGAAAATTTCATTTCATTTCATTTCATCATATAATAATCCAATGGTGCGGAGAAAAGGATGAGTGAGCAGTGCAACTGTACAAGCAAGGAACAACTGTATCTGTACTGTGCTAGTGGTTTTAACATTATATACATTTACATTGACAGAAGTATATATGTTATAATAATAATAAGCACGAAGGCAAAGAGAAGCAAAAGGAATTAAAGAACGAACGAACGAACGAACGAACGAACGAACGAACGAACGAAAATACATGGCTGCATGAACGGTTTGAAGATGAGTAGACAGAAATTTAATTTGGGTGTTTGGGTGTTTGGCAGTGAGGTGGAGGAGCAATGAAGAAGAAGTACATCAGTACATGCATACCATGAAGTCGTCAAGGTGGGGATCGGCACCAAGCTGAGTAGTGTGAGTGTGAGCGTGAGCGTGAGAGAGAGCGGCGCATCGGCTGCGTTCAAGCAAGGACGCCGTGTCGGGGGGAGCCCCGATCTTGCGGCACTGCACGTAGGCGGAGAGCAGCGAGGGGTAGCGCGGGTGGCCGGCGATCTGCGCCTTCAGATCTTCTTCTTCTTCTCCTCCTCCCTCTCCCTGATCTCTAGTGATGACCCCGGGATGGATGCTGTACAGATCCTCCATCGATCTCTAACCCGGGATCGGATGATGAATGATGAATGATGAATGATGATGATATATGGATTAGGTAGGATTGATGGTGCTGAGATTCGATTGATCGATTAATTGATTTCTAGAGGTGGATCGATGTGGAAGCACACGAAGAACTAATTAATAATTAATTGTGCACCAAATAAACTGAGGAGCAGGGATGGCTGCCTCTGCCTGAGCACTCAGCAGCAGCCATTTCCACTGCACCGCAGCTCTCTCTCTCTGTCTGACTGTCTCCCTGTCTCTCTCTCTCGCACAGTAAGCAAGTCCCCAACCAACGAATCAACCAAACGAAGATAGATAACAGATACCCCTACACAGTTAACAAGTCAGACTCCTGCCCTTTTGGGAAGCAATTCTTCTTACGCGCAAGATAAACGGTTCAGATTTTTTACGCTGTAAGCTACGAATGGTCCAAATTTCAAATATTAAAATTTACTGCGCATCACACACAGTATTTTTGTTGCGCAGTAGAAGATCTATTTGTGCCCTTTTGTTGTTACTAGTAAGTGTGCTCGTGGACAGCAACAGGTGTCATGAAGTTTGCCGCTGCGTCATGCGACTTGGAGCGTGAAGCGGCATGGGGGGCGTCATGCGACGTCATGAGGTGTGCAGGCGGAGGCGTCATGCGGCTTGGAGCGTGAAGCGTGTAGCGGCGATGTTGCAGAACGGTGGCATGCGGCTTGAAGCGACGGAACAGGGTCATGCGACTTGCAGTGGCAAAGTGGTGTCATGCGGCTTGCGGCGGCATCTGGACGTCACGAAAGCGGATGGTGACGTGGCTGTTTCTTCCAACATTTCTTTGCTGACTTTGAACTTGTTTTTTTCGGTACTCTCAGCAAATTTGCTCGAACTTGATCTCGTAGGATATAGGAGGTTACCTTTATTTAGCGAGACCTTACGCCATTGTGCGTCATAGCGGTTTTTGCCCGAGGAAATGCACAGATATAGCTACTTGATACACGATCATGTGTAAGCGATCTTTTCAGAAAGTAAGCAATCTTTTCTGGTTGCTAAATTTGGATTTGGATATTTTTGTTTTCTTTGAGCGCATTTGCTCGAATTTTGTCTCATAGGATATAGGAGCTGGCGCTCTCTCTACCGAGACGTTACGCCTGTTGTGCATCACATCGATTTAGCCCGGGGAAATGCACGGATGTCGCTACTTGATAAACGATCTCGTGTACTTGGCCAATTTTCAGAAGGTAAGAAGCTAGGTTGCCTGGATACTCCAAAACCATGCCGCACTGCGTATCGGATACGTATCCGACGCGGATTCGCATGCGATACGGGTGCGATACGCATCGAATACTCCATGTGGCGTATCGTATTATTTTAATATTGGGATACGGCAGGATACGGCTGGGATACGGCACAGGATACAGCAGGATACGGCTGGGATACGGCAAGAATACGGCTAGGATATTTTCAATACGCAACGATCAATATTTTGGTCATAATTCCTTCATCCGAACTCCGATTAAGCTGATTCAAAGTGCGTTGCAAAGCTAAGAAAGAGCTTTATAATCTTGACTTATCATTTAGGATATTCTATCTCTTGATTTCTACAGTAAAATATACTAAATTATAGCAGTATCTTGAATTCTTACAGAACAAACTTAATTTAATCTTAATTACTTCTAAAACCTACATAGCAATATATATTATTATTTTAGAACAAAATACTGGATAACATGCATCTATAGTGGTAGTTGAATGTTAAACAAAATCAAACATTTTAATATATAATGTGATTTTTTTTATTATTCTATATATACTTTCGTATCCTAGTTTTTTTTAAAATGACGTATCCCCGCACCAGCATCGTATCGGATACGATACCCGCACCCGTGCAACATAGGTAAGAAGTAATCTTTTCTGGTTGCTAATTTTGGATCTCAATATTTTTGTTTTCTTTAAGCGAATTTGCTCGAAATTGGTCTCGTAGATAACATAGGTGACGTCTCTCTAGCGAGCCCTTACGTCTTTTGTGCGTCATAACGGTTTAGCGCGAGGAGACGCACATATGTAGCTACTTATACATGATCCTGGATTCTTGGCCAATTTTCAGTAGTGATCATAATCCACATTCAATAGGTGAGCACCATTTGTCAGCACAATAGACACCCAAATCACAGATCAAGCTTACTTGTTAAATACTGCACACTAAATGGTTTGGGTATTAATTATTTCGTTCACCATCAAGTTTTGGGCTGGCTAACCATCCTAACTCACATTTTGAATGCTTTGTCTCATTAGTGAACGTACGATAGTTGCAAGATAGCATTGAAAAAAATTCGGCAGCATTTCCCCTTAGCTCCCCAAGTACGCCGACGCACATTTGTATGTACGCACGTAATCATGGGAACAAAGGAGAAATCCTGAACTGCATTTTTCTCAAAGCTAGCTTGCAACTACCGTATGTCCACTAATCCTAAATAAGACAAAGCATTCAAAGAGCAGTTCCAAACGGGGACTATTCGAGATTAATTCCTATTGGATTAATCCCGAACGGGTACCGATCTAAATTAATTATGTTCCGATATTTTGGTCCTATATGACAATACATTTAATTAAATGTATATATGTGTATTTATATGCATATATATAGCATATATATACACATATATATGCATTTAATTTAATTTATGCAATGCAAACTCTAAATTAAATTAATACTAATTAATTTTATTAAAAATAAAAATTAATGATCAATACCTCAATATATATGTAATCAAGTCCCCTTGCGCACGTATCACTCTTCTTTAATCTCTTTCATCGTCCTTCTAAATACAACAAACAAAAAACAACAACAAAAATACAAAAAACCATTATATTTTTTTATGAACAAAAAAATATAAAAAAAAACTTTATTTTTTTTGTTTTTATTGGAGAATTAAAGAAATAATGATAGGTAGCTAAATGAGAGTACAAAATATTTAAGTTCTTGTAAAAATCTGAAAAAAGAAGAAGACTTACAAAACTTAAATAACATTAATGGTAGTGAGTTTTGAATTGGGAGAGATGAGTGGCGGCGCGCTGCTGGATCAAATTGAGAGAGAAAGTCACTAGGAGTTAATAGCGCTAGGGTTAGTATGCATCATCGGTTGTTTATAATAAACTGGCAATAAAAATGTTATCACCGATTGTTTGGTAGGATCCGGTGATAATAGTGACTATTTATTGCTGATTGTTTGTAAGCAATCGGTGATAATAGTTTTATTGTCAGTTTTTTATATGCAATCGGTAACAATTGCTTACATTATTACTGGTTGGTTGCTAAAAACTGACAATAAATTAAACTGCTTTTGTCGGTTTTATCAAGCGTCCGGTGATAAATGAGCAGGACTAAAGCTCTTTTTACAGTAGTGAGCTTTTCTTAATTACTTGTATTTCATTTGTATCTAAGACTTCAATTGATAAATCCTTTTAAAACCCTAATTACCAGCACCAAAACCTCCCTGTTTCTCTCTCTCTACAGGCTAAGTAAACTGAAAGCAGTAAAGCAGCAGTTGCCAGTTGGTTGTATTCTCAGAACAGTCTCCAATCTGGACAACAACAACTATCTTCGTCTTAACATATGACTTCATCAATTCAATTGGTAACTCAAAAACAATTGAAAACATTAATTCTATATCAACATATGACTTCATATATTCCAATGATTCCATGGCCTCGTCACTCTCATCTTCCGCAATATCATTATTCAGGCTATTCTTAAAGCTTCTTCTTAATTTTTTTTCCCAATATCATCTTCAGTAAGTTAATGTCATTTAACAGTTTGAGCAAGTCCTAAAAACGTTGATGAAGATTTTGTAACGAGACATCTAAATCAACTTCTATAAAAATCGGGATAGACTAATAAAATTGGCATTGACAGAGAGAGAGAGAGAGAGTATGTTTGAAATTAAAATAATAAAATTAATGGAGTGACATAAGCGAAATCAAGGACTTGATCCTTGCAAATTGCAATGCACAGCACAAGAGCACAAGAGCACAAGAGCACATTGGACATATATGCCTTGGAACTTGTAATCGGTGCATTCTTGCTATAGCTCCTTGAAAAGCATAGGAGCTATTAAAAATTATAAATTTCGCTGTCGCATCGATCTCTATCAGTGCTCGCTATTATAAAATAATAATAATACATGTATATATGTTCCTTGTCTTTTGTATTGCTTTATAATTTTGCTGATCAAAGTACCAACAAAGATGCCAGCGCCCCAAGCCCCCAACACGTCCAAATGGCTTAATTGCTGATATTTTCTTTGGAATTTGGATCTCTCTTGCTTTCTCATTTTTTATTACATTATTCAAGCAAAATTGAATAAGTAATTCGATCCGTTAGATAAAACTTCCCTAGTGAGATATTTACTCTAGAATCTTTAAAATTTTATATTTATTCATTTAAACGTTAATAATTTTAATCTCTCCATAAGTTACTGATACAGTTTCAGTTCGTGGACCTTCAGCCTTCGATCTAAACGACTCAGTGACCCAGCAACAAGGCTTGTTTATATGAATGTCTAGGATAAATTTCAACTTCAACTCATTAGCCAAACAGTCCACGATCTCGGATCAAGAATATTAATTACACCCGACGCTTTAAAGACCTCTCGATAGAAACCAAAGAATTTTCGAAATATCAGTGACAACTACGTCCCGAAGCAATAGTCGGATAGAGAAGTTAATGATGTAATTATGTTTGTAATTTATTTCACTTAAATGTCATTTATCATGTAATATACAAAATCACTGATACTCACATCCTTTCCTATAATAAACTTCGAATTTTCATATTATCCAATCTCTAAGATAATATATTTTCAAATCCAATCATTGTTGTTTTCATTGAGAGTCTTTCATACCATCTATACGAACTCACTCTCATTAAACATGTTAAATATTGACATTCCTCCAGGACGAGAAAATGATCCATCGTATGTGCCAGAACTTGTTACACCTGTTAACCCTATTTCACCACCATCATTATCTCCACCACCACCAACACCGAAAACTAACACTACAATTAATATTGTCCCTTCTTTACCTAGCAGTCAACCAATCATCATGTCATTCTCCAATTCACCCATTCTTCCTAATTCACCTCAAAAACCAATCTTCTCTCCAACAAATATCCTCCATCACCTCTCACACACATGTTACCACAACAACACATTTCCCATAGGTTAACATTTGAAGAAACCTGTTTAATTCTACTGTGGGAGGTTCATTTCACCATAACAATAATTAATTTTCCTTCTCACATCATGCCATTCTCCAATTCACCCATTCTTCCTAATTCACCTCAAAAACCAATCTGCTCTCCAACAAATATCCCCCATCACCTCTCACACACATGTTACCACAACAACACATTTCCCATAGGTTAACATTCGAAGAAATCTGTTTAATTCTACTGTGGGAGGTTCATTTCACCATAACAATAATTAATTTTCCTTCTCTCAAATACATCCTTCTTCATCTCAACAAAATCCAAGTTCTTTTTTGCCAGAGTTGATCATGTCCAGCCAACTGCTAAGATGATCGCGAATATTATTCGTGAAGACGTGGGGAAAGACCAAACAATGACAATTAGACAAGTTCAGGCATTAATCAGAAAGGTTTTTTCAGGAGTAAATCCAAAATATAAAAAAATTGTGGCAGCTGCTCAGGATCATACGCACTGCTGCCCCTGTTGGACTTAATTTGGTGTAATTCAATTTAGGGCATGAGCCAAAAACACCAAAATTCCTAAATTACGATAAAATAATTGCAATTCGAATTGAACCGATGTGCTACGTGTTTGAAATATAATAGAGTGCGAAAGCGATACTTATCTTCCACCCCTACGGTCTCCCTTGTACGCATGTCCTTTCAACGGAGTCCCTCTAGCGGCGAAAATGCGAAAGTCTAACGTGATGCGCTAGCGATTCCATCCACGTATATCTCGATGCCTTTCCTTTCTCCAAAGTTACGAATGGAACAATGGAGTGATTCTTTTAATGGATTAAGAATAGTGGATATGCACAACACATGTGCCATATGTCGATAATCGGGAATTTCTGTTCAACGAACCGTTTTTTGAATGGATGGAGACCCAACGCTATTTATAAATGTCACACCCCAGAAATAATGACTAGTTTAGGGGTGTTAATCCCGCCACGTGTACTTGATTACAAGTACACGAAAGGCTTAATTTGCCACTCAGAATTACAGATAAGATTTATTTATTATATTTAATTTTTAGGAAAAGCACACACATTTCACACAGTACATGAACATCCAACATACACATATATATATATAATCCAGCGTCAGGATACAAAGTTTACAGCGGAAGCTAAACAAAAATAGAATACATACAGAGGAGGACGATCCCATCAAAGGACGTGGGATCGACCCTAACTAACCTACTACAAACCAATCCTAACAAAAGAATAACAGGGAAACAAACGAAGTGATCCTCAAAACGAATGACGCCGGGGACTCCATCCTAGCGCTCTCCTCGGGTCATCAAAAGAACTTCTACTCCTTACCTGGACCCCACAACCAACCGTGGAACGTGAGTAAATTATAAAAATTTACTCAGTGTGGATTAAGGTCCAGCCTTTGGGATTATATCCGATTCAAAGTTGGACCATTCACATTTACTGAGTCTAAATTTTAATTTAAATTACTACACCTAAATGTGCATTTCTTAACCATTTCACATTTCTAGAAATGAGTCTATCCAAAAGACGATACGAGAAATAAACCCAAAAGTAATATGAGGAATAATAGTATATATATAGATAGTAAGGTGATTTACATCAAGGCTCCCAGACAAGAAAGGATTTGTCAAATTAGAAAACCCCGGTGTAGGACTTCAGGATTCGCCCCCTCAGACGGGTCGTAACCACAAGCCTAAGGGTATTGTTAGGCGGGTCCCAGATCAACCACAGGCCCAACGTAATCGTTGGACGGGTCTCAAATCAACCACGGCCTAACTAAAATCTGAGTTTCCAGAACGAAACGCCCTGGTAAAAGCATGAGCGGCTATAAAAGCACACACTCGATCAACAAGCGAACCGAGTAGCCTACCTTACAAGAGAAAATGATAAACATAGACTCTCGGTCTCAGTCGTCATACGGAAATAAGGAACCGACTACCCGTTTGAATAATAATAAAAAGGGAACTCCCTGTACTAGTTAAAGCCAAGGGGAGGCCCAGATTTCCCCGTTCCTTGCTAAGAGTTATTAGGGGAACCCCTTCGAATATTTAGAGATCTCGAAACATCGGCTAATAGAAATATATATAAAGAACGGAATAGCTCCAATACTTCACATATGACACGCATACTCTAAACTGAGAAACCGAACCTTAATCACTCAAAGGAGGATATTATAATATTTATTTTAAATAAGGATCTTGAAAATCGAACACTCAAACTGGCACTACGAGCCATCAAGTGATGGTCATCGATGGTGAGCAGTGATCGAATGTCCTTAGGGACATCCCGAGAAATGGACCCCACGGGCGTTGAGCTTGCGTACGTAATCCATCCTCACGATGCCCCCAGACTACATCCATCCTAGCTAGACTCACCGGCCCGACTCTCATCACTCCCGACGAGAATATATATAAATAATATTGATACGCAACTACCTATAAGTAGCTAATAGTCTAATACGATCCGTGTATCGGATCTTATATGCAACATGAAATGCATATGACATGAGATGCAGGTTTGTCTCAATAGTTGGTACAGTTACCGGTATGCAACTATGACAGTTCAAGTCCTATGGGCCTGATTAGTTATTGTTTGGTAGTTTGGTACCACAATTCAATTTAGGTAAGTCTGGTTGGTCCTATTAAAAGAGAAAGGAATATAATCCCCAGGAATCCACACCTGAGATAGCTGGAGCGATACGCAAGGTCGACTCTACTCCGGGGGCAGCTCTGAAGCGTCTGCGCCTGTATCAGCGTCGACAGCGTCAGTAACGGCCTCGTCTCCCGTGAGTGGATACGAGTCGGCTAAATCTCCTAAATTAGTGATCGGATCGTATTTAGTTAGATTGAACATTTGAGTTTAAGAATCTAAGCGTTTGAGACGTCCTTGATGCTCCTAACTTAATTTAATTGTTATTATTACTGGGTCAAAGTTTCTGTGCAGTGTCCTTACCGCACGGCAAGCGGATGTGAGTTATGTGTCTCTATTCCTTTGTTTAAATGTTGTGTGAGATTCTAAGTGTTCTACTACTTCCCATTTATTGACGACAGGACGATATGCTACAGAACATCAATAAGGAACAGCACGAGGAAAACATGTTATAAATTCAACCACTTTTAGTCGGACTTTTAATTAAACTAAGCAAAGAAGGAAATAAAATATTCTGATAATTATAGATGCATATTGTTATTGTGCTTATTAGAGAGATAAATATACTTTATTAAACGTTTACTTAGTCATAATTGTGTGTTTTATGTGTAATATTTAAATTTGGTGCGTGTTTGTAATTGGTGTGATATAGAGAAATTGATCAATATATAATGTTACTTTTATACTTAGTCCAATATATAAGTTCATATATAAGTATATATACATATATTCGTATATATACTTATATACATAATTATATGTAATTTATTATTTGGTTATTTTGTATATATATATGTGTATATATATCTATATATATATATATATATGTTATACTTAGTAACACTTATAATTATTTAATTATATTGTTTAGTATTATATCGAGTTTAGTTACTTACTTTATTCGTTACGCATTATTTATAAATCAAGTGTCATCATATCAAATACGACGTCATGCCAAACTACTATCTTACTATGTAACTGAGCCGTATATTATACGTTATATTGTTTATTGTGATAAATATAGTATAGAAAATATATAGAAACACAAGTTGGTTATTTTTAATTTATGTTTGGTTTGTATTAATCCTGAGTGGGATCGGAAGCCCGAGACTCATACGTCATCGCCGTAGCTCTCGCTGCACGGGCTTATAATCGTCATTTCCCTATTATACCTTTCTCGGTCCTTTTTATTATTCGGGTATAGTTTACTAAATATTATGAGCCGGGCCGCTAATTTTGAAATGTAATATCTATATGTATCCTTACTCGGCCAAAATAGGGCCCAAGCCCAAAAACACTTAGAACTGTTCTCTTTTATTTGTTAAGGGTCCTGAACATAGTCATGTAGTATCTGTTGGGTCTATCTAAGGCTTAATGACCAAAAGCCCATTTGTTATTAAATTTTCCAGCAGAGGCCTCTTGAGCCACGAGGCCTAAGGCCTAATAATTATCATTGCAACTCTTCATTCCTTTTTATTCAAAATCGGCCCATTTCATAGCTTCTTAATTTAGTGAATTTAGAAAAGGCCCAACAACCCTTTTAAATACTAAAACCGAATCTCACTGGGCCCAGGCATCACTCTGGGCCCATTCACTCACGACACAGTAAACAAATCAATACCAGCAACAACAGAAGTATACAGGGGTACTGGTTTGGGGTATACCAGTAGATCAGTTATCACCCGGAAAAACAACCCATGCCCAATTTGTACCAGTAAAGTGCATTAACAGGTTTATCAAAAGGGCGCCAGTAAAACACTGACCCTATCACAGTTTCGAGTAGGCACCTCACAAACCAAATCAGCCATAGTTCGAGTGTTTAGAAAATTTTCCCCAACCCCATTACTCTTCACAGATCAGGTCATACAACAATCGCAAAAATGCAACAGAACAATACAACAACCACAATCACAGAAGGAACTACCAATACTCTACACAAATTAGGCAGCAAATCAACAAAATAATCACAAATCATAACACCTCACAGGAGATCAAGTAACAGCACAGGCAAGGTCAAGAAATTTAACGAAGTGAATTTCTGTTTTGTTTACCAGAAAAGGGGAGTAAGGCTCAGGCGTGAACAGTGGTTGAGTGGGGGGGGGGGGGGCGACGCTCACGGCCAAAGCTCACCGCGCGTATCGGGGGCCCCTTTCTCCTCCCTGCCTCTTCTTATTTGCTGCTGCTCGCTTTTAAATCAACAACCGAATTTCGAGTTCTTTAGTGTATCTATTCTCAGCACATGAGAGTTTCGAGCAGCAAGAGGAAGGCAGGGAGAGCGAGGCCTCGGTATTTATAGGCATCTTACGAAATAGGGGGGCGGAGCAAGCCGTGAGCTTTCGACCTTTCGTACATCAATACTTGAGTGGTTCGGCCTATAAGTCAAAAAAAAAAGGGAGGTGAATCTGTCACTTGAGTGACAGCGGGGAGAAATTGGTCGAGGAAGTACAGTGGGGTGCTGTTGAGCATCGAGAGAGAGGGAGATCGACAGCACAGAGAGAGAGGGGAGATTCGAACCAGAAGAGAGAAGAAAAGAGATCGGATGGGATGGAAGAGGGAGAGAGATGTGTTGGGGTCCCGAGGGAAGAAAAGAAAGGGGACAGGAGGGGGTTTTCTAGGTGGGGTGTGGGCCCCAGCGGGAAAGAGAGGAAGTGAGAGGGGGAGAGATTTTAGGATTCTCTGTGGCGCCACCTTTGTGCGTTCTCACGTGCAGAGTGGTTATCAAGTGTGAGGCGATCCACCTGACCGATCGTGACTCGTTTCGGGGTGTTCAGACACATGGGATCGAGATAGGACATTGAACAGGCACTAGAATCGTGTGTGCAACACCTTATGTGTGACTCTTCGTGTGGCATCCGGCTGTAAGACTCAGATTTTAACTCATTGGGTCGTCTGGGGTAGCAACTTGCATGTTATAAATGTTCAGGTTTAAATTTTAAGGTGTGTTGGGTTTGAAGCATCAATCGTGTAGCCCATTGTGTGGCAGTTGTATCTTAAATCGAATATAGGAAAAACATATGATTCGTTTCATGCAGATTTAATTATAAATCTGATTTATTTATTTTATCTGATTATTTTGAAAGGGTAACTAAAGGGTAATTATCTCGAGTCATATTCTATACGATCCTAATTAATATTTCAAGCTTGGTATATTTTATTTAAATAGTTTCAACTCATACGAAATTTCTGTAAGTTGTTAAATAAGAATGCATTGAATTTTACTTATTTTCATATGTTAATTTTGAGATAAATTTCTAGTTAACGATTAATTTCCTCATTAACAAGACAATTATTTTCATGAATAATTGTCGAGATTAGTGGGTTTTACATCCTCCCCCCCTTAAAAGAAGTTTCGTCCCGAAACAAGGCAAATCAGGTAGTGAAAAGGTGTGGATACCTCTCACGCATCTCACCCTCAAGCTCCCAGGTAGCCTCACGAGGGGTGTGGTGCTCCCACTGGACAAGAACTCGAGGAATGGACCGTCTGCGAAGACGAGTCTCCTGTGTATCTAAGATGCGCAGAGGCCGCTCCCTATAGGTCAAATCTCTCTCGACCTGTAGGGGCTCGACCTGGAGTACGTGCGAGGGGTCGGGCACATAACGTCTCAACTGAGATATGTGGAAGACGTTATGTACATCCGATAAGGAAGGCGGGAGAGCAAGTCGAAAAGCACACGGTCCTACTCGCTCTAAAATGAGGAAAGGTCCGATGTAGCGGGGTGCAAGCTTCCCCTTAACACCGAACCTCACTATGCCCTTAGTGGGCGATACCCTCAGTAAAGCATGCTCACCAATGGTGAACTGCACGTCTCGTCTCTTCGGATCGGCGTACTTCTTTTGCCGATCCTGCGCGGTCCTGAGCCGCTCGTGAATGAGTCTGACTATATCAGTACTCTCATTCACGAGCTCCGAGGCTGTAGGGGTGTACGTGCCTGGGGGACCCCAACAAACGGGAGTACGGACGGGCTGTCCGTACAAAGCCTCGAAGGGAGTCATGCCGATGGACGCGTGATAACTGCTGTTATACGCAAACTCGGCTAAGGTGAGATGTGACTCCCAGTCTCCACCCATAGTGAGCGTACATGCACGTAGCATATCCTCTATGGTCTGTATAGTGCGCTCAGACTAACCGTCAGTCTGCGGGTGGTAAGCTGTGCTAAAACTCAGCGTAGTGCCTAACGCCTCCTGGAATCGTCCCCAGAAGTGAGAGGTGAAGCGTGTGTCTCTATCCGAGATAATCTGGGTGGGGGACCCGTGAAATCTGAACTGCCAGTTCAGATATAGTTTCCCCATCCCCTCCGCTGGTAACCCGAGTCGAAAAGGGATAAAGTGGGCTACCTTAGTGAGTGTGTCCACAATGACCCAAATGGCATTGTGGCCGCTCCGTGTCCTAGGTAGTCCCGTAACGAAGTCCATGGTGATGATATCGAACTTACGCTGAGACTTCGGCAACGGGTGTAGAAGTCCTGCGGGTCTCTTACGTTCTGCCTTGACCTTCTGACAGATCAAGCACTTAGCCACATACTGGGCTACCTCTCGATGCATCTTCTTCCACCAGAAGTGTCTCCGTAGTGTCTGGTACATCTTGGTCTCGCCGGGGTGAATAGCGTAGCCCGAATTGTGAGCTTCTGAAAGAATCTTGTCTTTCAGGGCCACGATTTTGGGTACGCAAAGTCGATCGTCAAAGAGTAGGGCCCCGTCCTCGGCAATGTGGATCCGAGGCGCGGTGCCTAGAGGTACACGGGTCCTGTACCTCTCGAGGAGGGGGTCGGAGGCCTGAGCCTGTCGGATCTCGTCCCGTAAAGTAGGCTGAATGGTCAAAGGAGCAATCCTAGCCACATCGGAAGGTCCGAAATCGGATGAGATCCTATCTGACACAGTCACCATCAGGTCTAATCGTCGCATGTCCTCGATGAGGTGGTGCTGGTCGGTAAGAAGAGTCGCCAAGTTGGCGCTACTCTTCCTACTAAGGGCATCGGCCACGACATTGGCCTTGCCCGGGTGGTACAAGATCTCCATCTCATAATCCTTCATGAGCTCAAGCCAACGCCTCTGGCGTAGGTTGAGCTCACGTTGTGTAAACACATACTTAAGGCTCTTATGATCAGTGAAGATCTTACACCTGGCCCCGTATAAGTAGTGGCGCCAGATCTTCAGGGCGAAGATCACGGCGGCTAACTCGAGATCGTGAGTCGGGTAGTTCCTCTCGTGAGGTCTGAGCTGTCGGGACGCATAAGCGATCACGTGGCCATCCTGCATCAACACGCACCCGAGTCCAAGTCGGGATGCATCTGTGTACACCGAGTACTCCAGATCCGGAACAGGCATGGCTAATACGGGAGCAGAGACGAGGCGTCTCTTGAGCCCCTCGAAGCTCTGCTGTCTCTCAGGGGTCCACTCAAAGCGAACACCCTTCTGTAACAGCTGCGTCAAGGGTGCTGCTAGCACTGAAAATCCCTCGACAAACCTCCTATAGTATCCTGCGAGCCCTAGGAAACTACGTATCTCGGTCTGAGTGGTCGGAGGCTGCCACTCAGTGACCGCAGCGACCTTCTGCGGATCCACCGCAAGTCCTTTCTTGGACACTATGTGTCCCAGGAACGCGACCTGCTCAAGCCAAAACTCGCACTTGGAGAGCTTCGCATAAAGCTTGTGCTCCCGCAAGCGTTGCAGCACCATACTAAGATGGCGTGCATGCTCGTCACGGGTACGCGAATAGACGAGTATGTCATCTATAAAGACCACTACGAACTGGTCCAGAAAATCTGCGAACACGCTGTTCATGAGGCCCATGAAGTACGCGGGCGCGTTCGTCAGTCCGAAGGACATGACCAAGAATTCGTAGTGTCCGTATCTGGTACGGAAAGCTGTCTTCGGGACATCGGAGTCGCGAATGGTCAACTGATGATACCCAGATCGTAAATCGATCTTGGAGTACATCTGTGACCCCTGCAACTGATCGAACAAGTCATCGATCCGAGGTAGTGGATACCGATTCGGCACAGTGACCTTGTTCAACTCCCGATAGTCTATGCATAGGCGCAAGGTACCATCCTTCTTGCGCACGAACAAGACTGGAGCACCCCAAGGTGAGGTGCTCGGTCGGATGAAACCCTTCTCCAAGAGTTCCTCCAACTGGGTCTTCAGCTCCCGCAACTCTGCGGGGGCCATACGATAAGGGGCACGGGCCACAGGCGTCGTGCCCGGCTGGAGTTCTATACAGAACTCCACGTCTCGCCGTGGTGGTAAGCCAGGTAAGTCACTGGGAAATACGTCAGAAAACTTACTCACGACAGGGATAGTAGCTATATCCACCTCCTTAGCATCCGTCGAAACGACAGATGCCAAGTAATACTCGCATCCTGACGAAATGAGATGCTTTGCCGAAGGGCAGATATAACAGGCACTCGCGAACTAGGATGGGTACCACGGAAGTAATATGGCTCAGATGTGACGCCACCAAACCTCACACTACGTCTCTCACAATCGACTACCGCTCGGTGGGTAGTCAACCAATCGAGTCCTAGAATCACATCAAAATCACGAAGATCGAGTACAATAAGGGTCACGGGTAGGTCTCGTCCCGCGATCCTGACTAACCGGTCGCGACAGACACGATCTACAGTGACAGTCTTCCCGAGGGGAGTCTGCACCTCCATGACTCGTGTCCTGCCGCTAGTGGGCCAGTCGTGAGTCCTAACGTACATAGCAGCTACGAAAGAATGGCTAGCCCCCGTGTCGATAAGCACAAAAGCGGGACAGCATGAAATATAAAGCATACCTGCAATGAGTGTAGTGTCTGGTGTCTCCTCGTAAGCATACTCCTCGCCGTAATCCTCTGGAGTGGCATCGTCGGACACTAAGGCGTGAAATCGGGCCACTGGTCGCGCCACTGGCGCTCGTCTGCCGCGAGCTCCGCCTCGGGGCGGGGCTGGTGCGCCGCGTCCAATAGGGGGAAGTGATGGACGTGCTACCACTGGGCTGGGTCTAGCAGTACGGTTCGGGCATTGAGGTGACCAATGACCGGGCTGCTGACAGGTGTGGCAGACTCCGGGGCGTGGGGGAAGAAGTCTCGGCGGAGATGGTCTCGGCTGTGACTGAAAAGGTCTCGGAGGGTACTGCTGAGGCCTCCGGCTAGGCGAAGGAGTAGGTGGGGTAGGTGTGGAGGGGGAGGCTCCATCGGTGCGTGGTCGGACATTTCGGGCTGCCGCCCGTGCACCGATGAGGCCCTCCTGGTACTCAGCCTTATCCAACAAGAACTCTATCGAGGTACCAGGGTAAATATCGAGCACGCTCGCGAGGGCTGGATGGAAGCCTCTGATGAAACGTGCTCGGCAACGGGATGGGTCTGCTACCAATCT
>CAXKVX010004164.1:0-20337 GCA_964058865.1 Eleocharis quinqueflora
AATGTTTCACAGTTATAATTAAGTTGTGAGCGAAATGTCTAAAATTTTAACAATTATACATTTGTAAAATGGTCTCTTAAAAGTACCCAACTTTCGTTTCTCCAATTCCATTCTCCTAATTATTTTTGCTAAAAATTAATGTCAAAAAGTCAAATGCGTATAAAATAAAAGATTGACCACATGAATGATCAGGGACAGATTCAGGATTTTCGTCAGGGAAGTGCAAGATTTACGATTTTTTCGGGATTCGAAATAATGGTTATTCTTAGAAAAAAATATTTTACATGGTCATTTATGCAAAAAAAATTAACTACATGGTCGTTTTTTAAAATAATTCAATATATATGATCATTTTGAAATTTTTTTTCCAGAGGAGTTCAGCTGCACCCTGCATCAACGTGGCTCTGCTACTGTGAATGATGATTCACGACCACGCGGAACCACCGGGGAGGGGGGCAGGATGGGCCCGGCTTCCTTTGGTTAAAAAAAATTGAATTCTTTGTTTTTTATTTTCTAAGTAAATTTAATTAAATGATAAGATTTTAATTGAAATTTTGATTAAAATTAAAAACATTTACTAATTAACATCTTTAAACATCAAAATTATATTATACATGTAAATCGGCCAATCTCTTAACTTGATATTCTGATTTCTCCATGGTTGACGATCTCACGCTATAGAAAAAAAAAAAAAAAAGTCGCGTCAAAATCTCGACCACCTGTTGATTCACGTGTCTCTGTCTGCACTCAAACTTTATGTCTAGTTCTGTTAATAAGTTATCATACTAATAATAACTAGTGTTTATATTTATGAATGCATGTGTTTTTAACTTTTTTATGAATATGAATAAGATGTTTATTTATATCAATATGAAGCATATGTCATACTACTAATAACAAATATTCATGATGGATTCAATTCGTCGAGCTTCACACTCTGCGATTCCTCCATCTTTCTATTCAGCTCCATACACTATGGATTCAATTCGTTGGTTTCCTGTCAATTTTACGATACTGGAGCTTGACTGTGCAGGAAGAGGAACTGAGGAAGAGATGCGAGTTCGACCTCTTCTGTATGTGTTGGAGGAGGATGCGAGAGGAAGAGAGAGAAAAAGTTCGAGTTATCGGCAGAAACGGATTCAGAATTTTCGTCAAATTGGAACAAAATCTATTATTTTTTTAGAAGACGGCAAAATGATGCACATTTCAGAAATTATCATCCAAAGAAATTTTAAGTGTGAATCATTCAGCGAAAAAAATGTAAATTTTGTGACACGTGAAATGTGAACTATTATTTGCAAGTGTCTAATTGTTTTAATGAATGAAATAAAAAAAGTAAAAATTCAATGATAATAACCTTAAATCTTATTCTTGCACTTTGTATTTAAGATTTTTTTGTCAAAATTGTTTTCATCTCACACGTTTTTTTTGCGATGAAATATTTATATTACTCTTGAGAAAGTTTTTTTTTCTAACAAAACAATAATATTTAATTATTTATACAAGTTGAATATGTACATTAATATATCAAATTTTGTGAGTCCGGATTTTTCTGAATAGCGTCTAAGTGCCACACATTTTGCGCATGGTTCCGGGTAGGTCCGCAGAACTGCAAATCCAAATTTGGCTCGCAATCTTTTTGAACCGTCCATTTCACCAAAATTCGTACACTTTTGCAAAATTTTGTCGAAATTCGTACATTTTAATCATATGACACGAAATTTGATGCAATCCAACGGTTCAAGAGAGCTACGAACCCCTGCTTCCTTTGCGCATTGCCATCTCAAGCACTTCTAGTGCATGAAGTATTTCATCAACAAAGCTTCCGGAAAGAGATGCACCTTGTGACTAAATATAAAATAGTAGACTAATAAACAAGGTTCAAATAAGTGATATACACGTTTCAATTTTTCACCAACTAAATAAAAGATAAGAGTCTAGTCAACCATCAAACTTAGCTCCTGGATATTGAAAAAATAATATGTTGGCAACTACGCTTAATTTTATGTGAAAAAACAAGTGTGAACAATTTTAATTGTATGTCATTTTTGTTTTCTACTAAAAAAAATTAAAAAGATTCAACTCTGATCAGCAGTAGAGAAGTAACAGATACGTCTGGCCACTTGAATTGACTTTCTCTTGCTAAATCTCCAAATTGTCTTATGTTTGGTAAAACTAGAGCTGCATTGGACTTCTAAAATTCAACGAAATGTAATATTTAAATAAATAGTATACATGACATTTAAAATTTTATTGCCCATTGGAACTATGCTATAGCAGTATAGCATAAAATATGTATAATGAGTGCCCAAATACCATTTAAGAGAAAAAAAAAATTTAATATGCTTAAAAACAAAATTCTATTTTTCCTTGGGTATTTTTGCATATCTTAGGCTCTTAGCTGTTGTCCTCTGTAGATATATTTTTATTTATTTTTTGGTAAAGAAAAATCACCCAAAGAATCAAAAACCATGGTTAGCATAGAACCACTTGGCAATTCATGAGTCATGAACCATTTTGACAGTTTGGCAGAAAATTTTCACAGAGAGTCATAGAACAAACGTTTTCAACAGATAAGACTAAAATCACACTAAATTTTTTACAGAGAGTTAAGAATGCAAGTATTACTGGTGCCTTTAATTTTTTTCAATTTTTTTTTTCAACTTTCATGCATTTCTCTTAAGATTGTAAATTTTACACTTTAAGAGCGCAATTATTACTTGGGCTTCTAAAAAAATTTAGAAGTGCAAATATTAGTTGTATTCTTGATTCTCCGTAATATTTTTAGAAGATAGTTGATCCTATCTTTTAAAAAACTTGATTCTGTGATCTTTTATGTAAAATTCCCAATTTGGCCGTATGCAAAACGCTCTCCATTCTTCATAACGGAGATGGTATTCATTTTTGGAAAGCAGATTTTTATTTGTTAGGTTATTCAACAAATTTTGAAAGAAAACTTAACTATTAGGAAATCAAATGAGAAAATTTTCTGAGTGTTCACTAAATTTTGTATCAATTTATTTTTTTGTCACTGAACTTTGCATTATTTATTTTTAATTACAGAACTCTGATACGTGTCCAAATTTACTTATTTGCTTATTTTTTTCATAAAAAAAGTTAACGAAAAACTGGCATGATCTTACATGGCAACTATTGGAAGATAAATATGAATCTTTTTAAGAAAAAAGATGTCATCTATGTCAATTTTTGTTAATATTTTTTTAGAAAGCAATTAGAAAGTGACTAAATTTGAATATATAGTAAAATTCGATGGCTAAAAATTGATAATTGAAAGTTCAGTGACAAA
This sequence comes from Eleocharis quinqueflora, assembly GCA_964058865.1. Classification (NCBI taxonomy): domain Eukaryota; kingdom Viridiplantae; phylum Streptophyta; class Magnoliopsida; order Poales; family Cyperaceae; genus Eleocharis; species Eleocharis quinqueflora. The sequence goes on from CAXKVX010004164.1 coordinate 3,308, forward strand.
AAAAGAATTTGAAATAAAACTTAGTGACCTTCAAAATTTTTTATCCAAATCAATAGCATTTAAGTCTATGACATTGTCTGAAACATTTCATTGTAATAAAACAGTAAAAAATATAATTGAGATTTATTAAGATCGTCATTGATTAATACAACAACACACATATTTGAAATTATTAACATTTACAATTTTCAACTGAAAATTGACACCAACAACTAGATATATTTTAATATGTATTTGCTTGGATCAAGTTGAAATATATTGACAAAATATTGTTCGATAATTAACACTAGGCATTGTGACATGAATAGTTCATCTAGACAGGGGTTGAGAGTAGGTACACTCATGAGTGTACTATTTGATTGTACACTTATGGTTTGAATCATTGGATCAATGAATTACACTCTCTCTTCTTAAATTACTTGAAGAGAAAAAAATAATAAATTATTAAATTATTAGAAAAGAGAATGTAATCCATTAATCAAACGATTTAAACTATAAATACACAATCAAATGGTGCATTTGATGAGTGTACTCACTCCCAACCCTCTAGATAGTTCACTTATCGAAATTAGTGAAAACTATTTTTTGAAGAACACGATAAAACTAAAAATAAATCATTTTTTATCTATCTCAAAGAATTGTCTATCGCAGTGAATTGAATGACTCGCGTGACTAAGAATACTCAGCGTACATATTTCTGTAGAGAATCCAAATTTTGCTTAAAATCGGAATGGACCAAAAAGAAAAGATAGCGTGAAATCACCAACATTTACAAACTTCTGGAAGAATCTCGTGGTCTATGCGCTCAATATTTTTCTTTCTTTCTTTCTTTCTTTTCTTTTGCTTTTCTTTTTTTGTTTTTTCTTCTACTTCGTCGCCTGCAGTCAATTTTCTTTTAGCAAATAGCAAGCGTGTTTATAAATTTTGTAGGCTTCGAGGAACTAACTAGAAAATCAACCTCCTCTTTTGTCTGGCGGAAAGTATTCGTCTTTCTTTAAAAAAAATAAATTAAAAGAGGTCTTCATCTTGCTCGCCTACTCATCTGGAAAAAAGAAAGAAGAAGAGAGGGGGAGAGTCTGAGAGAGATTTATTTTATCCTCTAATCTCTCTCCAGTCATATTCGTTCATTACCTATACAGTGATCATTGACCTACTCAACCAAAGGGGAAGAAACAAATGAACGAACTTTTTAACATGCTTGGGCTCTCAAAGAGGTTATTCTTCGTTTGTGAGCTCTTTCTGAGCTCCATTATTCATCTCCTTTTTGGGTTCTACATTTTCAGCACTGCTGTTGCAACAGACCTCTCTCAGAATTTAATTGGTTCAATTAGACCCAGTTATGCCAATGAAGAAACCAGAATCAGAGAATCAGTCCATGAACTGAGAGAAGGGAACGCCTTTTCTGGTACCAATTCAGTACCGCCTATTGTGCTGGTTCATGGCATCTTTGGATTTGGGAAAGGGGTATGAAACTGGGTTCTCTCTCGCCCCGCCCCCTCTCCGTAATATTTCTATTTATTTTTGACAGTGTACTTATTTGTTTTTATTTTGTTAATTTAGAAGCTTGGTGGACTATCCTATTTTGCTGGGGCAGAGGAGAAAGATGAGTTTGTGCTTGTACCAGACTTGGGTTCTCTTACAAGCATACATGACAGGTAAATAATAGAAAGGTTTAAAAAAAATTAATTTTCAAGTGCTTATCTGAGAGTTGTTCTATTATTAAACGGTATGATATTTTTATTTATGGATGATCGCAACCAAGAATGTTATGAGGCCTGAATATTATTTATTCTATTTTAAAGTTTGTGTTTCAAAGAATGATCTGAAATTTTACAGAGCTAGAGAATTGTTCTACTATCTGAAAGGTGGGAGGGTAGATTATGGAGAAGAACACAGTAAAAATTTTGGGCATTCCCGATATGGAAGATTTTATGAGAAAGGTATAAGACCTTTTGCTGAAATTCTGTTGTATATTTGCACTTTGTGGGTACCTTACTGAATTTAAATAAAAAGCTCAATTGCAAATTCTTAGGGCATTATCCTGAGTGGGACGAAAACCATTCGGTACATTTTGTGGGCCACTCTGCCGGTGCTCAAGTAGTCAGGGTATTGCAACAAATGCTTCATGATAAGGTTGGTTTTTTTCTTATGAATTATTTTGCAAATTTTTTATTTATATTATGGTATGACTTCGCTAAATGAAATGTATTTTCTTGTATATACTCCTTATTTCCAAATATTTTGCTGATGATGCATGCTAAAACAATAACTTCTCCATTATTTCATAAAACCTACTAAGAAGTAATGTCAGATAGTTTTGGTACTATTTTAAGTAAAATGATGCTGAGGGCGTTAGGTGATTGTCTACAATTTGATTTCAATTTATGACTTAATTGGAAAAAGGTTGCAAATTGAGCTTTCTTTCTCAAAATGGCAGGAATTTTCTGGCTACGATAACACTTCAGAGGATTGGATCTTAAGTCTTACTGCATTGTCTGGTGCTCTCAATGGAACAACTAGAACCTACTTTGATGGGATAAGGTACTTATTTTACATTTTGAAAAAGCTAGAAATTAAGAAGTTTTATATCTTAAAATTATCAAGATACATTTTGGAGTAAGGGGCAAAATGAGGAGAATAATAAACTGAAGAATAATGCCTTCTTTTGCATATTCATTTTCTAAGCTTGTGTCATGTGAACTGACCAGATAAAGAAGTCATGAATTATGATGAAAACCACCATGTTGAAATAGTGTTCTAATTTTTTGTGGTTCTTATCTACTTAAATTACAAACAATTTACTGTCTCCTTTATTAATTTCTAACTTATATAAATTGAGATCAGGCCCGAAGATGGAAAGTCACTCAAACCAATTTGTCTCCTTCAACTGTGCCGTTTAGGTGCGACAATCTATGAATGGCTTGACATAGCATGGCTCAAAAATTACTACCATTTTGGGTTTGACCACTTCAACATGAGCTGGCGCTATTCCGGGTTATCAGGCCTGGCAGATTTACTTTTAGGCCACGCTGGGCCGTTTGCCACTGCTGATTGGATCCTTCCAGATCTGACACTCCAAGGATCCATGAAAATTAATGCAGGGCTTCAGACATTTAAGAACACCTTTTATTTTAGTTATGCAACTAAAATGACTAGGCGGATTAGGGGAGTCACTGTACCATCTAGTTTTATTGGTACACACCCATTGTTGCTTATCAGGGTCATGCAGATGTGTCGCTGGCGGTACCCTGTTGACTTGCCACTGCCTTATAAGGGATATAGGTAAGCAAGCTCTCAAATATTTCTTTTCAATTATTATTTTTATATCCAATGTGGGATTGTATGCTTCTTCAAATTTGAATATTACCATATTTTTTGTCATTAGCATATCTGTTGCTTGCTGTTGTTGTTTTAATTAAGCATACTGTTTATCAATTACATCAATTATGGTGATAGGGATGAAGATTGGGAGGACAATGATGGGGCTTTGAATACCATTTCTATGACACACCCACGTATACCTGTCGAACAACCAAGTTGTCTTGTGGAACATGATTCAGATTGCCATCCACTCCAACCTGGTATCTGGTATGCTCTATGTCAGTCCAAGTATTAGATTAATTATGGGACTCATTAGTTATTGTTATTGGATCAGTGACATGTATGAGAAGCATTGGGGGTACAGTACAACATGATACCTGACCTACCATTCAGTACCTAATGAACAACAACAACAACAAGTCTTTTGTCCCAAACAAGTTGGGTTGGATAGAAATGGAGTTCATATTAAATTTCATTTCTATAAGATTGGCTGAATTTTTACGTTGTCTCGACAAGCCTATCACAACTCTCCTCCTTTCCGGATTTGGGACCGGCTATGTAAAACATAGGCGGAGTTATTCATTACCTAATGAACGTCCAGTTTAAATTTCAAGTAAAAATAAAGTACATATATATGGTTGATTCCTTGTTGGAATGTCTTTTTGGTGGCTTTTGTCAGAAGAATTAACAAATGAGTCAAATGAAACTCTAATTAATCTAACTTGAGGAATTAGGGAGTCATCCTTTTAAGTTAGTTCAGATCACCTAAATCATATGGTTGTCACTTCAAACACACAATTTTAACCATGAAATTTTTATTTTCCCATTCTTTCTTTTTCTGTATGTTCATTATTAATGGCTTTTTTCACGAACAGGTATTACAAATTATTGGAGGGTGATCACATATTCTTCGTTCTAAATAGAGAGAGAGCGGGTGTGCAATTCGATCTGATATATGACAACATTTTCAGAAATTGCCGGCAGCATGATTTTAGAACTTCACATCAACCAACACTGCCAAATTATACTCCCTCTTAGTATTCTTTTTATATAATTTGTTAAACTTTCCCCCATTTAAATGTATATATAAAAGAGAAAATAGGTTTAGTGCATTTCAAAATAGGTGATCAACACGGTAAGAGTCGCAACCTTTTTTACCTCAGCAAAAAGAATCAGAACTAGAAATCTTGAGCAAGTTCTCATCATATTCTGATATCTAGACAGAAGGCTGACAATAACTTCTAAGAGAATGCCAGATTTAAAATGCAGATTGTGAATATTGGCTATTGTCTGTCTGATTAAATTCAATGGACGCCTGGTCGGTTGTCAAAATTCCATGTACCCTCGCTTGTTCTATTGAAATGTAATCTTAGGTAAAAATGAAGAACAAATAATGTCCATTTTCTGGATTCTCTGCTGTGCCATACTCATTGGAGAAGATTGCACGCGAGATTCAAGTGGCGTATAAATGCAAAATGCAAAGTTGCTTCTGCGATATCATATGAAAACGTTCACATGGAGGACAGCAACATCTTTGTTTGGTTACTGCTATTTTTCCCTGTAAAACTGGAACTCTGCTGGAAAAAAAAGGGAGCTAATAACACAGATACGCTCATCGACACTTCATCGAAATGCTCACATGTAGGTTAAATGCGTTGTTATGTATGTCATTTGAATTCAGTTGCATATTATTTGCACCAAAAAATCTTTATGTATATAAAGTGTTTTGTTATGCATGTTAATCACTTGACATGCATAACAGAGTGTTTAATATACTTAAAATTATTTTTCAATATGAAATAATGTGCATAACAAGTCAAATAGCATACATAATAATTCATTTAACATGCATTGTGATGCGCTATCGCCGAAATATTTTTCAAAAATAAAATCTTGAATATAGTGAAATATATTAAGAAAGATAAGTAACCGCTTGCATGCATTCAACAAAACAACAAAATTGATGTCTATTCAATAAGGACTCTTATAAACTCCAATCATGCTCCTTTAAGGCTGTCAATGAGTAGGAATGAGCAGGGTAGGATACGGATGGAGGTATTTTCATATTCATATTAATTAAATTTTTTTATCCATACTTGTTAAAAATTTCGAGTAACGAAACGGATAACAATAGATAATGAATAAAAAAAATATAATAAAAAAATTGTATGATTTTGACAAATTAATAGTATCAAATAAATATATACTACTAAAATACAACAATAAATATGTTCTAGATATTACAAAAATCACAAAAATTTATTCTCATGTCACTAAAAAATATATTACTTAGTACTTACTAATTAAATATTATCAAAGAAATAGAATGCAAATCAATTTATTTATCAATGTACATGATGCATTATTTAATATTAAAACAAGACCTGTATATTTGAATGATGTATAATTTTTTTAGAAATACAAAATTTTCTAGTTTACTTTAGTCAATTGTTTTCAAGTTATGAAATAAATTATAATATTTATATTTATATAATTTATCCAATGGGTATATAGCTCTTACCCGATAAGTTAACGAAATTTTTTTTCTTACACATATCTATGTCCGATAAGCTAACGAAATTTTTTTTTACACATATTCGCTTTAGCGGATACGATACGATACGGATCGGATAAATGATCAAAAGAGTTTCATTGACATCCCTATCCTCCCCCAATTTTCTTATCACTATGCGCACGCCTCCAAATGGACTCAAATTTCAGAATGCCACTATTGTAAATGGGTACGGTAGAACTAGGAGAAATAATTGAGAAGCATCGGTTTCGAATGAAAAATGGGAACTCGTAGTTTTATCGTGCATTTAAAACAAATATAAAAAAGGAGTCAAGTGCACGTAGTTCTTGCTTACACGAGATTCAAATAAAGATTGGAACACTTTGAGGTCTTCGTATGCAACCTTCCACATTTTTACAAAAGATTGTTTCTACAACTCGAATTCTGATCTCCTGCTTACACGAGATTCAAATAAAGATTGGACCACTTTTAGATCTTAGTATGCAACCTTCCACATTTTTAATAAAGATTGTTTCTATGCCAAGTCCTCCTCTCACTTAAAACAAATATAATTGAGAATATTATTGTCAATTCAATAATTTTTTTTTTTGAGAGTAGTCAATTCAATAATTGATCAACCTTTTCAGAATTCACAAGTGCATACCGACGTACGGACGCCTTAGGACTAGGAATTCACAACTGTGATGTCATACAAAAGTCATAATGTTTCTATCACAAAATTATGACACACAATTGGAACTGTTCATAAAAAATCTTGCACAAATCTTAAAACCCACATCTAATCGTGTTCGTCAATCTGAATTAAACGATGAAATTAATTATGTGCCACAAATTTTTTAACATGATTGCAATGGCGGATCCCGTTTCATACCCAGAGGACCTTTTTATATATTGCAAAAAGTATTGACATAAACAAGAAGCACAGGTATATTCAAATGATGACCAACGAAAATGAAATCAATTGTCTAGCTCTACACAACTACAATTAAGTCAATAACTGTAGGATATCATAAACAAACAGATGCAAAGAAAAGATAAATTCAAACCAGCACACTACACATATAAATTGGTGTTTTTCATATCCAGAAATATAAAATACTTCACAAAATTTGTAAAAATAGAAGCAGAATAGTATTCCAGGAAGGATCCAAGAAAAGTACTCTACAAGCAGGACGCACGATTGCACATAATTCATGGCTCAACTGGAGGCCTCAATTTTATCAACCTTCCAATTCTATCTTTGTCCGTATTTTCTAGGTATCCCTTCAAAACAAACAAAAAAAACTAAATTGTATCAACATGTTTAAACTTTAAACTTTAAGACAGTAAGACCTAAAATGTATCCCAACTGTTCAACAAAATAATAATTATCTGATAAAACCCTGGAAATAGGGGGCAAATATGATGTAAACTTGTAAACTTCAAGAATGCCCCTTACATTACCATTTGCTTCACGAGCTATCTAAATTAGACCTTAATTATTCTTCAAGCAGAACAGCAAAGGGAGGGATTAATTTGTTTTATCTTCTTACCGGTCCTTTCAGCATTATACGGATATCCTATAATTTTCTGCCAGGATTCCCAACATTTTAGAAACAGAAAACAGCCTCCTCAACAAATGCATACTGAACCTCTGAACTGTTGATATGTGTTCAATCAAACAACTTCCATCAGTTAGCTGAGTATTGTACTTTTGTTGCAGCAACTAAATGAGCTAATTGCAGCACCACCAACATTGACTTTACGAGAGTACCATTTAAACTGAGGTGATTTTCCTCTTGTCTTTCTTCTGACACAACATCTCTTCTTTTTCCCAAACAAATCATATGCTTTTGGAAGGCCAATGATTTTCCAATCAGAAATAGAAAACTAGTCCAGCCTTCACAAATTTGGTATTAAAAATACAATGGTACTCAGAGATTAAAAGGAGGCTATCTAGGCTGAGTGGGATACAAAAAACTCAGATTAAAATGAGATGAAGGTCATACAAGGTGCCGAGGTTGGTGAGGTCTGTAAGTAGTAGGTTATGTATTGTTAAAGTGGTACTATGTAAGAAGACAGCCCTAAATACCATCCTCTTCAACCTTTTCTCTTTTGGGCCACTGCCTGCCAGCTGATAACTACATCTTTTTCACAGCTAAAATGGTCTAAATGAATAAAGTAAAAAAAATTCAGGGGTTTCATATGACCAGCAAAATATATCAGGGGAAATTTACGCATATGCTGAAGTTGCCAATTCTGGATTTCTGGTATTGGAACAAAAATTGATAGTGTGGATAACACTTTATGCCAGAACTAAAATACGAAGAAAACCGATGCCTGTTTGGCTGGATCTCATCAAGACATATGCATGCAATAGGTTCATACCTTCCAAACTATCTCATCAAGACATAAGCAGACCTTCCCGTACCGGTCAAGAAAGTGACGCTCAGTTATAGGAGATTTACACACATCCTTCACCGCAGATATAATTGCGAATATCACCTCACCCACTTCAATCAGATAAGGGTGAATTAAGTACATTTTAATAGAGAACAATAAAATAAATCCAGTGCTCTAGAGGTGACTTACGAGCTCAGACCCTCACTTAGTGCTAAAAATATATACAAAAATTACTACTTCGGAAAATAATAAAGAATAAGGTCATTGCAGACAGGTTTTTAGGGCCAGCAGATGACAATTGTTGAAATAAGTGAAAGCCCCCACATTATTTATTTTTGAATATTCAACAGCACCAGATTTCGTAACTTCTGCTGGGTCATCAAGTTATCAAAGTATCATTTTGGTCCCAAACACCAATTCTTGGTGAAGTCTAAGAATTTAAATCTCAATCATTGTCAATAACAATATGAGCTTCTACGAGTACATCAACAGTGGTTGGATTTTAACCATCCTTTCACTAAACATAAGGTTACAACAAAATGTGACCTGAAATTATAAGGACCAGACGGGAACTTTGTAACTACAGGAATAAAAAGGTAACCCAGAAATACTTGAGAAACCATTTGTGTAACTTGTTCTTCTGTTCTTAAACAGTTGAACAACAAATTTATCCTTGTTATATATGCTATAAAAGGAATCTAAATCCTGTGAAGTTATGAGATTTTCACTCATAAGTACTTAATGGTATTTATTATTACATCTATTTATTTTTAGTTTTGTACCTAGATTTTGTAAAATTTCTATCAAGAGGATATAAGTTAAGTTTCCTCTCCATACTGATAAAAAAAGACAAATGCTTACATGCAAGTTCATCATATTCATCTTTGCCAACAACATATATGCATACATCTCCAAGTATGGTATATACAATATAGACTGACCTGAAAAAAAAAATATAGATACAGTTCATATACATGCACCACGAATTATTGCGATGTTAGGGGCAGACCGATCATCAATTGGACAGCAAATTCCTACTTAGAATATTCAGGAGAAATTTTGACCACTGTTAAAAGTCTTAACTATTAAAGAATCTGAGAATTGATGGTAGCATTAGGGATGACAGACTCAACACAATACATTTTATATATTAATGGGAAAGATCTGCATACTTGTGAGAAGCAATAAAATGCTCTTCGTTTTTAGCCCCTTTGAGGTTCTCGGTGCCTAATTTAACAAGGAAAGAGCGCCAGTGCAATCTCTCCTCGGCTGGAACTCCATGAAACCTGCATCAAACCAACATCCTATTTAAATACTTCCATTTAACAACCCAACACTCACAACTAGTATCTTAGCTAGACCATGCTCGCACAACAGTAAAACGTCTTTAAAACGAGCAAGTCTATAGAGAGGATAAACTTCACACTTTATTACAGAAAATTAGCAACAGGAATTTCTCGATTTGGCATCATTAGTAGCTATATTTTATTCTTTGCAGATGGGTCTCCAGATCTAACGAGCTAGGAGATGGGAACAGATCACAAATCTTAAATAAATGAAACAACAATTTCCAGGAGAGCATAACCTGAAATGAAATTGGGTACTTGATCGTACATTTGAACAAATGTTAGCTAATCTTAGAGGATAAAATAGCCAGATCAAAGAGAAACATGGGTCGAACAGAACCAAGGAAAAACACGAACCTCTCGATTAGAATGTTTCCGTCCGTGTTAGCGAAGAGCATCGCCAGTATCATTTTTCTCCCGTACTCCTTCTCTCTCGCTCTCTCTCTCTCTCTCTCTCCGACTCTCTCTGAGAGCGCGATTGGAACTGAGACAACTAAGAAATTTTACTTCTCGCGATCTCCGGGTAGGATCACATTTGGAGTCGGGGTTGCAATTGTCGAGTTCATTTTATTGTCATTGATTTCATTTCATGCTTCGCTGATGGTTCGGATCCGTATCTTCTGCACTCATAAAAAATGGTTGCTCTTTATACTTACTAATTTGGATTGTTCGATTAAATCTGAACGTTTGACCGTCAATTATATGATTCAGAAGATTTTTGTATTATAAAATCACATCCGTTAAAATATAATCGGACGATCCAGATTAGTAGATGCAGAGAGCATCCATTTTTTTTGGATGCAGAGGATATCGTTTCCTGATGGTTCAGACTTGGTGATTCATTTTACGACTGTTATCGAGCCCATGAATGTTTTGATCCTCATGGGCCTCCTGGCCTGATACCATATTTGATCTGACTGATTTCTACTGTATATTAAGCACTTATATATATTAAGTACCTATGTTGTCATGATTCATGATCCCGCAACAGTTCAGATTTTCTTTAATTTTGGAGTTAGTAGCAGCTCTACGAGTCATTTATTTTATTTTAACATCGAGCCTGTTTGTTCAAATTTCTCCTCTATCGTGTATTGTGTTCTGTCGTGTTTGTTACACGAATGGTCATATTTTCGCTGGTGCTCTTTATCCCTCTCGCACAAACCATAAAGTCTCAAACCCAACTTCTTCTCTCCGCACCGTCTTACTTGCATCGCTCTCTGTAACCCCTCAATCCCTTTCCCCTCTCTTACTTCACGAAAGTAATCATCACGCCTGGATCATAGCTCTAATAAAAGGACAGTGAGATTATGGAGCAGGTTGTAAGCCGTCGAGAACTGCTCTCTCTCTCGACAATCACTTGCTCCGGCGATAACAAGGTGTCCACCACTATCCTTGAGTCTCCTCTAAAACTCTGCCTCATCACTTCTTTGTCGCCTCACCTCGCCTCTATTAAGGCCTCATCTCACACCTTGCCACCCTCTTGATTGGCGCTCTCAAGCACTTTTGCATCTCTTCTTACCCAACACAAAGTTCAGTAACAGTGAATTTAACAACGAGTTCAAGAAGATATGAACAACTATTTGGTATCGGACAAGGTTTACCTTTCTCCCTTATCATATTTCTTCATTTCTTCCTCTTTCAGTTTCTCTACACCTCAAAGTATGGTGAGGCTAAATTGAATCTGTTCAAGGTTTTAATTTTTCTTATGGTCAATTTTTAGTTTTTCTATTTTTTAATTTAATTGAGAGGATTAGAAGATGGGAAGGAAAATATTTTGCTTTCTCTCAGATTTTTTTTTGGTAATTGTGTAAAAAGTTGTGCCAAAAGTAGTCAAGTTGGAGAATTTTTTCGATCCAATAGCCAAAACGGTAGAACATTTATCGTGTGGAGCCTACGCACGATATATGCTCTACCGTGTGGCCTTTCCACACGGTATTCCTTCCACCGTGCTTGACATTTGAACAAATTTAAAAAAAAGTCACAGAAGATCTGGCACAGTAGATAAAAGTACCGTGTGGAGCGTCTAAATTGACAGTCACGGTAAAACTACTACTGTGTGGACTGTGGAGCGTCATACACGGTAATAAATACACTGTGTGATCTCTTCTTCTCCCCACCATCGCAGCAGCCCTCCTTTTCACCTCCATGGCCGAACCAAAACATAATTTTTAGATCTCCCTCCACACTAATCTAATTTACAATCCGTAAGCGTCAATTTACTCTTCGGAGACAACCAAATCTTTCTATCCAGCTACAACTTGAGGTTAGTTATTATTTTCTTTCAATTTTAAGTTTTGAAATTAGTAGTACAAATGTGAACCATGATTACCATGACCAAATTAGTCATGAAGAACTAAATTAAATTATTTGTACAAAATAATAATAATTTGTTTGATACAAATTATAATTAGTTCTTAATTTTGTTGTTAATTTGTAAATTTGTTTGATACAAAAAATAAATAGACTTGTTTGGTAGCATGATCGAAATTAGCCATGATGAAATGTTTGTTTATTGACATTTTCTAGTAATGACCAACTAATTAAATTATTTGTACAGATTAGTTACAAATTATAAATAGGTCAAATAAGAATTAGTTACAAATTTTGAAATTTACTTGTTAATTAGTTCGAATAGACCAAATAAGCAATTTTATTTAAATTTATGTTGAATTTTTTTTCTAGAAATGAGTAATCCAGAAGTATTTCAAATGGAAGCCCCCAACGTATTACACTTGCCACGTCAAGCTCATAGAACTTCACAAATCATGCGAACTGTAAGTTGTAAATTTTGCTTTTTAATTAATTTTTCTATGTTTTTATGCATCTTTGATATTAATTTTGTAACACTAATACTATTTTGATGCAAAGTAATTTTACATTCAAGATGATTGGGTCGCATAAAGTTAGAATTTCATATAGTGAGTTTTGCGAGCCGGCTCTTAAAAGATTGGGGCTATATCAAGTCGCTCAGTTCGCAGATTCCACCACCCGTATTGATAGAGTGTTGATTACTGCTTTGGTAGAGAGGTGGCAATCAGAGACATATTTTTCATCTTCCAATTGGCGAGATGACAATGACATTACAAGACGTGAGTTGTCTCTGGGGATTGCTCATCCAAGAAATGTCAGTTACAGGCATTTCTGATGATGATTAGAGTTCTGAAATTGAGAACTTGTTGGGCATTGATTGTGCTTATGATTGGGATAATTCTGAAGCTGGGCCTTGGAGAATTAGAAGGCAAGACAATGCTGAAACTGGAGAGTCGGACGTCACATTCTCCAAATATGAAACACTACATTGACATGTATTTTTTTGTTTCAAATATGCACAAGTATGTAGTAATTGTTTGTCCTAAATATACTTTTGGTACCATATATACCTTGCCTGGTTGAGATAAAATGTGACACCATTGTCCAATCCGACTGAGGTGAGGTTGTTCAAAATGTGACATCATTGTCCAATATACCATCCTACGTGAGGTTGTTCAAAAACATTTCTAATAGAAGCATGTTGATCAGAAATAACACATATACGACTAGGACCAACCACTTTGTTTCGTAGCCATCGCATGAACCACCCCCAATTATCATTATTTTCTTCCTCAGCGATTCCAAATGCAGGATGAAGCAATTGATTCTCAACATTATATGAACATGTTGCAAAAAATTTACCACTGTATCTTCCCGACATGAATCTAGCATCCACACTGATCACTAGCCTGACATACCTCCAACCTTGAATGCATGAACCAAATGCCCAAGCAACCCATCTAAAAAGTTGAACTCCATAGTGTGTAGATGGATAAGACTCAAATGTAACATTTGTTCCTGAATTTGCCGCTTGCATTGCATTAAACAAAGGTGGTAACATCTCATAAGCTTTTTTCAGCTACCAAACATTTCTGCAATTGCCAACTCTCTCCCATTCATAATTTATTGTATATAGGTTGCACAATAGGATATGTAGTTCTTACCAACTCTGAAATCATGCTTAATTTAAGTTCCAAATTCTTCTTAAGAGTACTTTGTATAACTCCAGCAATCATTCTAGATGTAAGTTGTCTGTGATCGAGTCTTGTGGTTGATGCATGACACAAGTGTTGTACCGGATTATTTGATATCTTCCAAGCTGATCTTTGTTTACTATGTTTCGCATACAATCTCCAATAACAATTATTGTCCTTAAACCTAACAACCAGTTTGGATTTGCTACTATTAGCAACTTCAATTTCAATATTACTTTTAATGTGAAAGTCGTGTATGACTGTTTTTAAATGTTCCTTTGATGGAAATGTTCGACCTTCTACTAATGGCTCCTCAACTTTTTTGGAATACAAAAAACGCTTCATCAGAGTCTACCATACCAGACACATCACAAAATTGTTCAGCCGGGTGTTTATCCCCCAATTTACAAATGAAATGGTATCTCTCCACCTAATTGCTATGTCCTCACTTTCGATTTCATCATCCCCCCACTCTCAACATGATCCCTAACATCATTATCTTCAATCTCATTAAACTCATTTCCTCCTCCTCCTTCTTCTTCTTCTTCTTCTTCTTCTTCGTTTTCCATGTTTGTATCAAAATCACGAGTTTCGCTACTAAGTATGTTGGATTCTGGCATGCCATTCAAATTGAGACAAAAAACAAATGATATGGGTATCTCCTCAACTACCAGTTCCAAATAACGGTATGCTATTCAAGGATGACATACACCTACCTTGAAACTGATCTGATACCGTGAGACAAAAGAATTAACACGACTAAAATAGTTTACTAGATCGTGGTATTGTATAGTACAATATCATCTGTGTAATTGGATGGCTATAGTGTAGATGTCAGATGTCTCTTATGATTATAGAAGTTAAAATGATTTTAATTATATTTACCAACATAACACATATCCTATTGGGTCACACCGTATAGGAGCTAATAAGATAATCTTACTGATTAATTATAAATTGATTATAATTAATATTAAGATGGTTATAATTAATTATATGTGATATAATTAAATTATAAATGTCATATAATATGACAAGCAGAAACAACAGTTAATTTACAAGCGTATTCGATGCGTTGTATAAAATCGTATCGTCGATACCGAATTCTGAGAAATATAATCGTGTAGAACAATTATATATATATATATTTAATTTAGATTTTTAAATATTAATTATGGTTTTGAATTTGAATGACAATCATTATCAAATTTAAACCTTGTTAAAAAAATCGTCTTTTAAATTTTTTTTTCACATTTTTATGTTTTCATAATTTTTTCCTATTTTTTTGGTTTTTTATATTCGGCACGATGAACACAAATAAGACACGCTGTGTTGAAGCAACACGACTCGAACAAACACGTCAAGACACGACATGCTCGTGCCTAAACGTGATGTAACAAGCCATGTCGTGCCGATCCCTTCCAATTTTGACACAACACGACACCGTAAAAATAATAAAATAATAACTGTATTGTAACAAGCCGTGTTTAGCACGGTACTATACGGAACAACACAAATTTATAATTATAGTCATAGATATAATAAAAAAAATCAACATAGGCTTCCATAACGCTTCGGTGTATCCGTCGAGAAACAAGGACCCACCTTTCGACCTTTCCATTTTCCAATACTAACCTTCCCGGTCCTCTTACTAAACTATGCACCGAAGCACTGCTTTCGCAATTCGTCCCGCGCGCGCCTGGTCCAAAAAGTAAAATTCTCCCTCCTTAGATTGCCACGCTGGCGATCCACACCTAACCCATTCGACCAATCACCGCCCTCTCTTTCTTCCTTTATAAACAAACCCTCACCGTCCTCCTCTCCCGGCACGCATTTCATTTTCCCTCTTCTCCTCTCCGATCAAAACCTACAATTTTTTTCGTCTCTCCGATCAACACCTCAATAGCAAAATGGGTTCACCAGCACCCAAGGGAGGCCGTGGCAAGTCCAAGGCGACGAAGGCGGTGTCTCGATCCTCTAAAGCGGGTCTCCAGTTCCCAGTCGGTCGGATTGCTCGTTATCTCAAGACCGGGAAATATGCGGAGCGGGTTGGAGCAGGTGCACCTGTTTATCTCTCCGCTGTGCTCGAGTACCTAGCCGCGGAGGTATTGAATTTGATCTTTTCCTTCAGTGTAGATTTTGTAGTTTTGGTTCTTGCGATTCACTTGACTGAGGCCCTTGGGAATAAATTGAGGGGTTTAGGTCTTAATATTAGTGCGTTTATCTATTGTTTGTTCAAATAGTTATGGGGTTTCTATGCTTTTGTGCGGATTGGTTTTCTGATTTGGTGTTTGAAATGCACATGTCACCATGCAAGAATTGGTTTTCATATCAAATGGAGTTGCTGTTACCATTACAGTGAAATCTCTTTAGAGCCTGTTTGTTCCAAGTTGTAATGAAAAACTTTGAGATTTTCTTAATTTTGTTTTGTCAGGTGCTTGAGTTGGCTGGTAATGCTGCTAGGGACAACAAGAAGAACAGGATAGTGCCAAGGCACATCCAGTTGGCTGTGAGAAATGATGAGGAGTTGAGCAAGCTTTTGGGGATGGTTACTATTGCCAATGGAGGCGTGCTACCAAACATTCACCAGACTCTTCTTCCCAAGAAATCTGGGAAAGACAAGGGGGAGATTGGATCTGCCTCTCAGGAGTTTTAATTTCATATATTTGTTGTTTCGATGTCTAGTAATAGTTGAGTGCTGAACGGGTTTTTTGTGGGATTTGTTTTGGGGTTTTGATGGTTAGTGCTGGTTGCCTTCTATTATGAAGTAGGATAGTAAGATGCTGGTTTTGGAGTTGAAAAACTGGGGTGTATAATCTTAGGTTCTATGAAACAATGGTGGTAAAGATGATAAATTTGTTAAAGAATTATTCTTTCTAATTATTCTCTTGTTTCTAATATGTTCAAGGAGGAACTGGGTTCCTGTGTCTATGATTTTCTCGTTGAATCACTTTAACAATTTGAAGGGGATATGTACTTGTGTCTTCTAAGGAATTTTATAGATTGCTGTTTAGTGTTGATTGTTTTAACGTAACTGTTCATGAAAGTTGACTGGTGTTCTGCTATGCAATTGATATTTAATTTGCAAGATACATCTGGGTTAACATCGACCTTTTGTTTTCGTTACTAATTGTAAAAAAAGGTCACTAAAAACTACTATGATGAACAGTTTAATCCATCATGAACCTACCATAAATCCATCATTAACTTGCCATAAACTTGAAAATAATTCATCGTTAATCTGTCATAAATTTGGAAATAATCCATCCTTAACCTGCCATAAACTTGAAATATCCATTTTTAACCCGTTATTAACTCGCCATTAATTCGAAATAAGTAATAACCCATCGTTAACCTCGGAATAAACCCCCCAACAACTCAGATTAAATACATCTTCCATAAATTAAAAATATTCAAATAAATTCAAATAAAATCAAAACAATT
>CAXKVX010004165.1:0-34957 GCA_964058865.1 Eleocharis quinqueflora
ATCACGAAATTTTATTTCCTACAATATTTTTATATGAAGAATTTATTGAACAACTTAAATATCAATTTAATGATCAAATTAAATACAAATGGACGCATAGTACGTTATGTGGTGTGCTATGCATATTATTTTAGCCATGCTCTACATATAATATCCCTCTACAATAAAAGAAAACGTTTTTAACACGACTAAAACACTACACCCCCACAATTTGAAATATTTACTTACAGATATCGCCAATTGCGCCTCAATCACTAATTCTAGTTCAAGCACGAATAATTAATAATTTTTATTAGTTGCTGACAAACAATCTTGGTAGAACACAAAGCTGCTGACTCTTCAATGCTTTCCAGCATAGAACAACAAAAGATTTAAAAAGAAAAAAGAGACTTGAATGCCTTCATTTACAAGAGCTCCCCTAACTACTTCAAACTCCTATCCTAACAACCACAACACATGATACACAAAAATAAGATACAACGGTGTTGAGTACAAGAAAACATGGTACTGCCAGACCTATCCTACTGTACAAACTCATTAGTTCCCTTCGGAGGATGTGCATCACATTCACCCATATATCTTCAATTGTTCAAGTTACTAGAGCAAATTACAAACTAAACCCAGTATAATTTGAAGGTACGCCGCTCAACCCGTAATGGTTCCCTTCTTTTTGGTAAGTGTCATGTAGTTTCTCAATTATATATATAATTTTTCACCTCCAGTGGTTAACCCTATACTATAGTTTGGGTCATTTCCAAGCAATAGCCCCTGACAGCAAAAAGGAGGATCAGGATGGACTTCAATTTTGCTGAAAAAGAGCAAAGCAACTCCAGCAAATAATTTCAACGCATATCAAGGGTTATAAAGTTCCTTTGGTCGGGGTAACACAGTCGGGTGGAAGTTTCCAGCAATTGAACTAGTAACTATGCCTGCATTTGCATTTGATGTTAAATAGTTTGAGCCATTCATGATGGCTGTATTTGCACTAGATATGACATGCTGGAGCCCACCATTCATGGAAATTGTATTTGTATTTGTATTTGTATATAAAACAGAGACTGGATGCTGAGAAGAAGAGTTGTGTGAATTGCCGTTCACAGGACTTGAATTTGAATTTGATGGGGCATAGGATGGGTGCTGAGGTGACAAGTTGTAAGGTATGTCAGGGTTGGAGTATGGTCGGGTGTGAGAAGCTGACGGCTCTGGTGACTTTGGGTATGATTGTGTCAAGGGTCCCTTCACACACGGGTCACTCTTAGAGGGCCTCCGTTCCTTCTGATTGTATGTCGAATCCTGCCCCAGGAGAGAACAAAGAAAATAAACATATGAAATTCTCAAAATTCTCAAGTAATGATTGGACAGAAAACATGGTTCCAAAATGAAAAACAAACTATCTAAATGACTGAGCACCATCGTGAATTTACCAACTACAGCAAAACTAACGACCACAGCCTTTTATGTCCACATCTATTAATGAAAAGCTGATTTCCAAATCACCATGTATATCTGCGTCATCCCCCCCCCGGGAAAAAAATTATAAATGTTGCCCCCCGGATGGAAATCCTGGATCCGCCCTGCATGCTGCAGTATTTCCATATCGTCTTTTAGCTTTTCAATAACCTATTTATAGATTACCCGTCCCATAAAAAACACATCATCTGAGAAAGTAAAAAGAGGGGGAGACGAGCGCATACAGATATCTTCCTTGCAGAGATGGCTGAGGAAATTGCACCATGTGCATTGTAATAACTAGCATTGCGGATAAAGGGGTGTTCCAGCAGAACAGCTGCAGTGGGTCTCTCCGCTGGATTTCTCCTAAAACATTTCTGGAGAAAATCCTTTCCCTCTGATGATAGCGACTCTGGAATTGGGGGAGTCTTGTGCAATACCTTAAACATAGCTGCTGGCTGTGAAAAAAAAGAAGAGGACCAGGTGAATTTTCAGTCTAAAAATATAGAAGCTACACCCGCCATTACCGAAATGAGGTTAAATTGGAACACTTAATTGCGTGATTAGCAACCCATCTCAAGCTATAATGGGGTTCAATTACACCTTTAAAAAACAACATTACTGAAGAACGAACCACAACATGCAATGCATGCATAACATACAAAAAAAAAAATCCTGATCACAATCAAATGCAAATGTATGGGCGTAATTAGAGTGGAAAAGAATAACGTACCCCTTCAAGGCCACTCCAAGGAGGTTTGCCCGTAAACATTTCAATAAGGGTACAACCCAAGCTCCATATATCCACTGCTAAGTCATAACCTCCATTGCCCTTGACAATTGTTGCTTGTAGCACCTGCATCCAATAAAAAGAAAAGATCACCAAAGCTGAAAGTTAAGAACAAATTATTGGGTATAAAAAATAATAAAAAAGTTAACCTCAGGTGCCATCCAATAAGGAGTCCCCTTTAGCGAAAGATTTGGTGCAGCTTCAGACAACTGCTCAGAAGGAGAAATGAAAAAAAAAAATCAAACTAAGGTGAAAGTAAATGGAATCAATCAAGCATATCTCTCAGGTAGTAATACAAAAGTACAACAGATTTCAGAGTCATTATACAAAATACTCACACGTTTAGCCATCCCAAAATCAGCAAGCTTTACAACGCCTTTGGCATCTACTAGCAAATTTGCTCCTTTAATATCCCTGCAAGAAATCAGAAAAAGATACAAAAAATATAGAGATCAATGATTTTGAGAAGTAGTAAGTATAAGAAAAGGTTAAAATTTGTAACATATGAAGTACCTATGCATTATCTTTTTGCTGTGTAAATATGCTAGCCCATTGAGGATATGACGTGTAAAACTTCGAACAACGGATTCTGTCATGGCTCCAGAACCATAATGCTGGTTCACATACTTGTTAATGGAACCGGGATGAACGTACTCTAAATATATGTAGAACCTATCTTCTGTCTTAATATTCAGAAAAAAATAGCAACAGTTCCAATAGTAAATACTAATTGATACTCCACAATCCACATGATTTCTAAAAGAAAAAAAACAACAGATAACCTGGAATGAACAAGAAGGGAACTTACAATTTCACTGCCATAGTATTGCACAATGTTCGGATGCCGAAATTCGCTAAGTAACCAAATTTCCTATAAGCAAAATATCCAATCAGGATATATTGATATTGAATACATAATTTTTGTACTGTTCTTAAATGCATTTCAGCAGCCGCCACATGTTAGCTTACTTTTGCTTTAGTTATTTGTTGGGTACAACGTTTCATTTCTGTAATATATTTAGGGAGTTTAGAAAAGTTACGTGCATGAAAATCTGTAACAGCGAAAACTGACCCACTGGAATAGGACCAAAATAGTTTTAGTAGTTTTTTTCGTTTATTTTTTTGAGGTCAAATAGTACCCAAGTAACTGACCTGTTGAAGCTGCTTTAGAGATTCAATTGATTTGGCATCTTCAGGAATAATATTCACCTCCTTCATAGCACATAATGCGCCAGTATTCCTAACAAATTACCAATATCAAACTCGATCAATCTCTCAAATCAAACAAACTGTTACAATATGAAATATGAAATATGCAAATAGCATATATCATTACCAATCACGTACCGGTTGGTAGCTTCAAATACATTTCCAAAGGTGCCACTCCCAATAAGGCGACCCTTCTGCCACTGACCAGCCAATGAATAGATGTTCGAAGTAGTGGAAGAAGAGGTACCACTGCCCACTGCACCCGGTGGAAGTGGCAAGCGGTGAACATTGTTCAACCCTCCATTTCCATTTGAATGGAGAGGAGATGGAGGCCCGCTAAGGTTCCTTGGCCTCAAACCTGGGCTCCTCAATGGGCTCGACCTAGGCGACCTATCAGGGCTATTTAGATAATTTTCACCAGAGGTGAAAAACTCTGCTGCACTTATATTGAGGCCCTGTGTGAAGTCAACATTACTCGATCTTCTTGGGCTGCGCACTGGGCTAGTGAACGCACTAGCAGGCGCACTCTTAATGGGAATAATAGTCATCCGAAAATCAGCTGGCTCAGATGAATTATGGTGGTGAGACGGGCCTTTGTAGTTGTGGTTAGATGCCACGGTAGAGAAGAGATCAACACCTTCAGGACTTCTAGTTGGATTGCTGATCCTACTGGAGAAAGATAGAGCTTACATGATTGCAAAATCAGTCTAGTTGAAGAGACAAATTACAGCAATAAACTTTTGAGTTATGAAGTTTGTGGTGCACTCTTAATATAAAGACAATAATTATTAGATAAGTAATGTTGTATTATTAAATAATATTATTGAGTTCCAAACTTTGACAAAATGCATGGCTTTGTTTGTTTACAAACAAAAGCTGAAACACCTACAAATATGTGTCCATGCAACCGGAGAAGAGATGAGATAATTGCTCAGGATTCAAACCTTAGGGATAGATAAGCAATCAACTCCACACATCGGGGCATTGTTTTTCCATAGGGCCGCGCAACTCGATGGCTCGATGAACTAATTAAAATCCAAAATTGTCTACATTTCTTAAATTTCATTCATTTCATTTGTTATTTATTTGAATTAGATTTCAGAATATTACTTGTCAGTTTAGATGAACAAGTAATGCCTAAAAAGAGCATCTTTAGATATTTGGGATTGAATCTACAAAGTAATGGCAAGATTAATGAAGATGTTAGCCATAGAATAATAACGGGTTGGATAAAATGACGACAAACATCTAGCATCCTATGTGACAAAACAATCCCATAAATGTTGAAAGGTAAGTTCTATAGGACGGCGATCAAACTTGCAATGTTGTATGGAACATAATATTGAACTATTAAAGGACAACACATACAATAGATGAGCGTGGCAGAGAAGCATATGTTAAGGTGGATATGTGGGCATGCAAGAAGAGATAGCATTAGAAATGACGATATACATGACAAGATCAGGATTGTACCGATTGAAGAGAAACTTGTTCAACATCGTTTGAAATGGTATAAGCATATCCAACGAAGGCCTCCTGATGCACCAATATGTAGTAGAGTTTTAAACTACGTCGAAAACAAGAGAAGAGGTAGGGTCGACCGAAATTGATATTGGATGAAGCTTTAAAAATTGACTTAAAAGTATGAAATGTCTCTAAAGAGTTGGCGTCAGATAGAAGTGCATACAGTCAGCGATCTACATACCAGAACCATGACAGACTAAAATTTAAAACTAGTGATATAATTGTACAACCTTAATCCAGAATAACGTAGGGCTAATCTAATTTTATGATTTGTAGAATAATTTATTATTATTATTATTATTATTATTATTATTGTTATTAGTATCTTTACTATATTCCTATTTTTACTCTTATTTTACTATTTATTATATTATTATTACTTATATTGATTTTTCATTTCAGATTGGATTTCAATTCTAGCCTACCCCAATTTATTTGCGAATAAAGGCTTTGTTGTTGTAGATTTTAGAATATTGATTCATACAATTCTAATTTTATTTTTTCCATCATTACTTTGGAAATTGAGAAATATTTTTCTAACAAGTAATCTTTTCTTGCATCAATTATCACCAAATATAGTAAGATGACATAAAAGCAGTCATTCATATTAATTAACTTTTTTTATGAGAGATATCCATATATTAGGCCGATTCTGGACCTAATAAAGCATATATTATAGTTTTTCTGCTACCAGCCGAGCACTTCTACAATGAAACATATTTTATCGGGAACAAAAAATAGTAATGAAGAAGAGAAGAGAAGAGAACACATACAAGGATTTAGAATGCCCAGAACTGGAGGTCTCCTGTACAGCAGTAGCAACACCAGTTTCTTCTTCTCGATCCGCTTTACAAAAATTCCCAGCAGGAGACGGCAAGCGACAACCTCCATTGGAAAGACCTAATTCCCTTTGAGGAGATGCTAGAAGCGATGGATTTGCCCCTGATCCAGCTCCATCAGGTAATGGAAGTGGCTGAGGCAAAGGCGGCGACGACGACCTAGCTGGGGTCTCAGCTGGCTCGAGGTTGCTTGGTGACCGCGTGAAAGCCCCTGGCGTGGAAGCGGCGGAGACGTCAGAGTATCTCCGTTCGTCAAGACCCTCGAGGTACTTGAGGTTGCGTTGGCGTGTCAGACGAGGTTGATTCGTAGATGGCGCAAGGTCCCGCCTCCCGAAGGGACTACGGCTGGTGATGGTGCGTTGAGGCGAGGAAGGAGATGAAGATGAAGAGGCCGACTTGGTGGTGCTCGATTTCCAAAAATGCATGATGAAATTGAAGAGAGAAGGTCATGGTATGGAAGTGGGAAAGGGGGTTGGGTTCAGGGTTTGGTTTGAAACCCTAAAAACCTAGATCGGGCATCGGGAATCGACCTCGGGAGGTTAGAGACGACCTGTCTTGCTCTCTCTCTCTCTCTCTCTCTCTAGCTGTGACCAGTCCAATACCTTTTATTGGATATTTTATTTTGTTTTCAGTCTACTCTGGTGAATCTAGGTAAGTTGTTTACGGAGAATTTTGGAGTTGTTACATATGTACATGCGTGCATCCGCCACGCGGCTTGATGAAGAGGTAGCGGCAAAACTTAAATTGTCAGTTAAACCACCGATTTTTTTTACTTTTAAAATTATAATAAATAAATTATAAATATAAAAGAAAGATTAGAAAATATAAACGATCGGAATTGTCAATTACGTGTAATTGAGAAAGGTCATATGTACGAAATTATCAACTCCGTGCAATTGAGAAAGACTAAATGTACGGAATTGACAACTTTGTGCATTAAAAACTTTACTTGGCAACTTTTTGTTGTAGAAAAGTTGATTTATTTTATATTGACCTAAAAAATAAGAATATTATTTATAATTCTAGATTTAAATCTTTGATAATGATAATTCTATTTTTTTAATGTCTACGTTCACGTCTGTTATCTGGACGCATGCGTTCAGAATTTTTATTGATTGACAATTTAGATTTTTGAACACATGTGTCCAAATAACAGATATGAATATTTTAATTCATAAGTTGTGTGGTATTTAGGTAAATTTGTGTAACAACTTCAGCTGCGCTCATCGAGACTATAATTAATTTTTTTCCTCGCAAGTCATCGAGTTGTAGATATTTGAGTCTACTTTCACCGCACCGAGTCTAATTTGCGATTGGAGAAACAAGCGATCAAAGTTGATTATGATGCAAACTCATGATAAAAATTACTAATTAAGACATAAGTTGAAGATGAAGTCAAATTTGAGATGCACGTTCATCTGATCGCAAATAAAGCTCGACACAATGAAAGTAGACTCGAATATCTACTGCTCGATGACTTGAGATGAGAAAAAAAATCTAATTACGGTCCCAGCGAGCGTAGTTGAAGTTTTATAAAAAAATATTAAGTATGATTAGCATTTTTTACAATAAATTCGGCTACGCTCGTTGAAATTGCAATTAGTTTTATAAAAAAATAAGAATAACATCAATGAACTTAGATTCAAATCTTTGATAATAATAATTTTATTTTTTAATGTTCACGTTCAAATCTGTTATATGGACGCATGTGTTCAGAAATCTAAATTTTCAATCAATAAAAATTATGAATGCATGTGTCCAGATAACAGATGTAAACGTAAACATTAAAAAGTAGGATTATCATTGTCAAAAATTTAAGTCTAGTGTATTATTCTTATTTTTTTTGGGTCAAACATAAAAAAAATCAACTTTTGTACTATAAAAAGTTACAGAGAAGTAAAGTTTTTAATGCACGGAGTTACCAACTGCGTGCATTTGATCTTTCTCAATTACACGGAGTTGGCAACTATGTGCATTTGATCATTCTAAATTGCACGAAGTTAGCAACTCCAATTATTTCTATTTTTCGAGCTTCTCACATAATCTTTCTTTGTATTTATATTTTATTTGTTATATTTCTAAAAATAAAAAATCGGGTTAAACCAGGTACATGTGCCCCCAGACCCGTATTCTTTGCAGAGATTTTTTTCTCTCTTTAGAGATAGAAATCATTTGGACCGTTTGATTAAAGATCAACGGTCAATCGCCAATAATATGATTTAGAAGAGATTTTTTATGTTATTAATCCTTTCGTCCTATGCCGCTATGCATGCTTAATTTGCTCGATAAATTGAGATTTAAGTTTCTCAATAAATCCTTCATATCAAAATCTCATATTTTTTATTTTTAGAACTTTCTTGTTATTTTTTAAATATTTCTTAAAAATAGTCAAAAATGTATTTTTTAATATTAAATCTGATATGTTTTTAAAATATTTAAAAATAGCAATAAAGCTCTAAAAATCACGAATTTGATTTTCCACAATATGTTGATATGAAGAATTTATTGAGCAACTTAAATCTCAATTTATTAAGCAAATGCATAGCCGCACAAGATGAAAGATGGTGTCCTATGCATATTACCATAGCCTTGTTCTTCCTCTCTCTATCTATATCTATATATATGAATGAGGTTATGGTACTTCAGAAAGTACCACTTAAGCGGAATTTTGTCTCCTCATCTTCAATATCAAAGTTGAAATGAACGATCCAAATCGTTGAAAGCGATCTTCATATTAAAATCTTCGCGGAAACATAATTTTACTTTCTTTTAGATAGCATTAATCCTCATATCAAAAAACCATATTTGATGGTGTAATAATTAGACTAAGGATTCTTTGTTCCTTTTTTATCATAATCATGTTTTTTATATTAATTCTAATTGCAATAAAAAGTGAACTTTAATCTTGTTCAATATTAAACAATATACAAAAAATGTTACATTTAAAGTTTATGCACTAAAAGATCTACACATGGAGAAATCAACGACTAGTTTGATTTAAGTTTGTCTATTGATTTTTCATCTTTGATTAATATCAAGTGATTTCAAAATTTTAAAAATTGAATAGTTAATGTAGCAAAAAATAGTTGCCATTTTATATCACAAAATCATAAGCCCAAAGAACAATTGTCAATAAAAAAATATTACAGAGGCAATTATTGTAAATTTGTAACTGCATACTTTTTTTGGCTAAAAGTGGGGTTTACCCATCTATTTTATTAAAATATATTGTCCTTACAAGAAAAAGGTGCATCAATATATGCTATGCACAAGCAAGT
This sequence comes from Eleocharis quinqueflora, assembly GCA_964058865.1. NCBI lineage: Eukaryota > Viridiplantae > Streptophyta > Magnoliopsida > Poales > Cyperaceae > Eleocharis > Eleocharis quinqueflora. The sequence goes on from CAXKVX010004165.1 coordinate 9,090, forward strand.
TTTTAAACGGTAAGATAAAGTCTAAATCATATTACACACATGTTGCATCGATCACTTCCTACTACAAGTTCTAATGTCAATCAACATTACAGCCAAATCGAACAAAGTATCATAATCAATTTCAAAAAACACATCAGATCAACAAAACAATACTACAAGATAAATATTCTACAAATTTTTATCTTGTAGTATAGTGCCTCAGTAGATGAATCATGATATCTGAACCGCCATTTAGCTAATAAGACTTTATTCATATATTCTAAATCTAAATTCCTAACCCTCCTTGATCTTTTCTTGTACAAGCAATAGACCAAGCCACTACTGTAATTTTTTTCCTTGTTGTATTACTTCTAACACATAAAAAAATTCATCTTATTTTATCAATTTTCTTTCTAACTAATATTGGTAACTTGTATAGAGATAGTCATTATAAGGGTATGACTGGAATAACAGAGTTTAACAATAGCAACCTTCTTCCAAGGAATAAAAATTTCCCTTGTCAGCATTGAAGTTTGTTATTAATTTTTTCTACAAATATACTCCAATCATCTACACTTTAAGTTTTTAAAGTGTAGGACTACTCCTTGGAAGTAGACTCGAATATAATGACAATCAAGTAAAGTAGCAAAAACATTCCCTACATTGTCTCATAGATTGAGTGAAATTAGCTCACATTTTTCATAATTAATTTTTAAATCATACAAATTTTCAAAACCTACTAACAACCATTTTAAATTCATTAATTCATTTACATCTGCTTTAAAAAATAATAAAGTATCATAAGCAAAATGTAAATTTAAAATATTCTCTATTTGATGGAAATTTTCAACCTACTAGGTAGTTATTTTCTTTGGCCTTCGTTGGGATAATATTTAGTCATCTCTAACTAAATCAAATAAGAAAGATGACAAGGGGTCACCTTGTCTAACCCTTCTCTTATAATAAAAACAATCACCTTGATTATCATTAAAATCTATACAAGTTCTACTATCTTGAAATGTATTTTTAATTCAAGTAATCCATTGTTCATTAAATCACATACTTTCAAGTACTTCAAATAAGAAATTTCAATTAACTCTATCAAAGATTTTTCAAAATCTATTTTTAATAATAAGCCTTTGGTTTTGCTTGATTTAATCTTATGTATAATTTCATAAGCAGAAACTATATTTTCAAGAATAAATCTCCATTTAATATATGCAGTTTGAGATTGATCAACTAAATTATCCATAAGTGGAGCTAATCTATTAGCTAGCATTTTGGTAATTATTTTAAAGCTACAGTTTATAAAGCTAATAGGCCTATAATTTTTAATCAAGAAGGCATCAACTTTTTTGCGATAAGACAAATGGATGCCATGTTTAGTCTAGATATTTCAAGTTCATTTCTATAAAAAGCATCAATAGTATTCATTAAATCATCATGTACTAAATCCATAAAATGTAAAATAGAAAAGAGAAGCCATCAATCCCTGAGGCTTTGTTAGGATTGTAAGAAAAGACTACTTGTTTAACCTCATCTCTTGTAAAAGGGACAATAAAATTATTGACTTGTACAACATTAATCTTATGGACTGAGGCCAAAAGTCCCTTTGCAAGTTAACTACTCTATCTTCTTCTAACCTGACGGATTCTTATAAAAACTATTGACATGTTTTTTCTAATAACTTAGGATTATATTCAATTTCTCCATTTAATTATAATGATATAATAAGATTTTTATTTCTTTTACTACTAGCTAATGTACGATAGAATTTGGTATTTCTATCACCTTCTAGATGCCATTTAAGTTTTGTTCTTTGTTGTCAATATATTTCTTCTTCATTATATATTATCTACAAAAGGTGACAATATTTTGGTGTCTTTAATTCTTCAAGATTTAAATCTCTATCTTTCTGAATAGTTTTTAATGTTGTTATTTTATCAGGGCAATCTTTTTTCTTTCTTTTTTTATCAGCTTTAAAATTATTGTTCCATCTTTTAAGTTTTTTCCTAATAAATTGGAGTTTCAATCTTCAGCTATTGCCTAAATTGTTATTATCTCAAGGATATTCAGACCACCATTTGCACATTAGATCTCTAAATTTTTCTTGTTCTAACCAAATTCTTTCAAATCTAATGGGTTTATTATTAAGCCTAACATCATTACTTGTGGATATAATAAGAGGATTATGATCTGACTGAATTCTAGATAATGAAGCCAAAGTGTTATTTGTAAAATAATTATGCCAACCAATAGTACAAAAGAATCTATCTAGCAATGTATAATTCGATGATGATGATGATTTAGCCCAAGTAAATTTTCTATCTATGAGAGTTAATTTCATTAATTCTAGGCTAGATAAGCAATTAGTAAACCTATTACTAACAATATGGTTATGAGAGATTCCACTTTTATCAGATCTTTTTTCTAACCATATTAAATTCACCGCAAATTAGCCATGATGGATAAGCCAAATGTTGACTAATATATTATAAATCTTCAAGATTTTTTTTCCTAAGTTGTGCGAGTATAGGAGCATACACAGTGGTTAATATTCAAATGAAATTTGCCTTTTTATTTTAAATTTCTACTATAACATAAAAGTCTAGAATAAGAACATCAACAATATCATAAATATTATTATCAATTCCTACTAAAACCCTTTCTGAATTGCCTTCAGAAGGTTTATAATCCAGTGCATACTACAACTCATACTATTTAGAGTTCTTTCCCTAAATTCTTCTTTTTTGGTTTCATGTCTTGAGACTATCTCAATATTATGATTTGAAATATATTCCTTAATTAAATTCCTTCTTTTTACCAGATCTAATCCTCTACTATTCTAATTGAAAGTTTTAATAATTTAATTAATTATGGTAATAACTTGATCTTGAATTGCTAAAATGTTTTCAGTGATATCTCTCAGATCAGACTGTTTTTTATTATTTAATTTAGTATTATTTTTAATTAAAGGCTCTAAAGTAGTAGTAAATTGTTCGCTAAGTAGAGATCTAAATTTATCAACTACTGAGATTCTAGTTTTTTCAATATTTCTTAAAAAGAAGCCACTAATTTTAAACATGTGAACTACTTCAAAATATGTAAATTTAGCATAAGAAAAATTATCAATTAAAAAATTAGATATATCATGTACTATTCCTCTTCTTTTGCCATCTCTGCCTCATTTCTTCATCTGAAGCCTTAATCTATATCTATCACCATTATCAGTTCCTATGCTTCTTCTCTGTCCTCTTCTAGTTGATGATACACTAACATCTGCAATATCATCTAGATCAGAATCTTCTGCCACTATAGAATCAGAATCAATCTCAGCGTTTTCTGTACGAGAACATTCAAGAGGTAAATCAGACACTAGCTGTGATTAAGTTCTCAAAATCGTGTTTTCGTGTCTAAAAACGGTACGGAACGGCACGGCACGATATGAACACGATACAGTTAAGACACGACACGGTATTGTTCACGTGTCGTGTCTTAAACGTGTCATTCTTAGGTTTCCTACTGTAGGGAACGGCATGGCACGAAACGTTTACGAGGAAAGGCACGACATGACACGGCACGAAAACACGGCACGACACGACAACACGTCTAGACACAGCACAATTAGGCACGACACGACAACACGGGTAGACATGTAAAAAAATGTATTAGAGGTCCAAAAAATAATCGTCTATAAAATTTAAAGATTTTTTTCAGATTTTTATGTTCTTGTAATTTTTTGTCTATTTTTTAGTTTTTTATTATTCTTAGCATGATTAACACGAATAAGCCACGCCATGCCGAAGCAACACGACACGAACAAACACGTCACGATTAAGCACGACACGGTTAAGATACGATACGTTTAGACACGACACGGTTAAGACACGGCACGTTTAGGCACGGTGTACCTAACCATTCCGTTCTAATCCCTTCTAATTTTTGACACGACACAAAACAACACGATGAATATAATAAAATACTAACTGTGTCGTGCTGTTTCGTGCCAAGTTGTGTTTGAAACGAAACGGTACGAAGTTGTGTTTGAAACGAAACGGTACGAATTTAAAACACTAGCTAGTTGTGATTGCATAACTTAAAAGCGCGTGAAGACTTCATCCAACCCAAAAATTAAACATGCTTCTTCATTTTCTATTACCTACTCCGTACATCGTTTTGTTTTGTTTTTTTCAAGTTGACTTAAGACGAGAAAAGATCGAATAGTCCGAAAAAGGATTTCAGACTATATATGTAGAAGAGACAGTTTGAGTTTAGATTGAAGTTACACAGAAGTCAGTCACGCGAGTTAGAAAATCGATTTCTTTTGTATTCATTCTCCAATTTCTCAATCAGTAGTGAAAGTTTTAAAGTCAATCCAATGCAAAGGAGTTAGAAGTCAACTTGTTTGTATCCGTCGAATTTCTCGAGTGAATTTATTAATAATTTTGTTTTTATCTCGCTCAATTACTATCACTTCTTCCAAATTAGTGTTTCTTGCTCCGTAGGTCAAGTGTAAGACATTTTTATTTGGGAGCTAATATATCAATATCTTCATTGATATTTCCATCGATACCAACAGAACAGTTTCAGTTGAATTCAGTTTGCATATTGTTTTTTTTATGATACATGTTGTTTTTTGTATTATGTATATAATTGATCGGACGCTCCACTGAAAACGAATGTCGCTACGCTCACTGACGCGGATCGCTACGCTCATCGATGCGGACTGGACAAATCCAATTGCATTTATTTTAAAAAATTATTCTAGTTATTATGTATGTTGTTTTTGTTATTGTGCATGTTATTTTTTGTTATTATGTAAGTAAATAACATGCAAAATAATACAAATAACATGCATAATAACAAAAGCATCATGCATAATAACGAAAACATAATAAATCATAAGTATAACAAAATAACATAATGAACTTAGCATATAAATCATAAGTATTTGACTTTTATGTATGTTATTAGATGCACAATAACAAAAACAAAATGCATCACAAGTAAAACAAAATTTCATAATAAATCATAAGTATTTGACTGTTATGCATGTTATTAGATGCATAATAACAAAAACAACATGCATAATAAAGAAAACAATATGCATCATAAGTTGAAATCGACGAAACAATTTCCTTTTTATTTAACAAATGCTAGATATATTCGGCAAGAAAAGAAACAGTCCTTGATGAACCACACCCAGATAGTTTAATAAAAAGAATTAGAAAATGAAAAATAAAGCAAGGCGGGACTGCCCTTTCATCGTGTACGGAACTTCTTGCATTTATATTTTTATTATGCATCCGTTCATTTACTTATATATTAACATCATCATTCATCATTCATCATTCATCAATCATCAATCATCAATCAATGTTCTCTTTTTTCTTTTTTCTTTTTTCTTTTTTCTTTTTTGCATTTTATAATGGATTTTTTATTATCGCCTCAACCGTGGAGGGTATCTGTGTGGGTACGCCCAGCGTACAAAATTTGATGGTGTACACAAACTTTGACCGTCGAATATATGAGAACAATATTGGATTATCAAAGAATTGAGCTAGTCAAGATGCTTGAATTGGGAATTTGGGACACGTGGACCCAAGACCACAGACATCAATTTACGTATTTTCTGTTAGCATTGTTGAGATTCCATGGGTTGTGAACTAACTATCGGATATTGGAAGCGGATTTTCTGCCGCGCAGCATTAACTAATGCTTAAGATTTTCTGTGATGTATGTTATGGATGGCTTAAATTTGATTCATGAGGTCTGATATTAGAAAATTTAACTTGAACAAATCTCGATGCAAATCAAAGACTGAGATTTACCGCACAGCAAGCACAGTGTTTGTACTGCGTAATAGAAGATCTGGTTTGCTGACTATTTGCAACGTATCGAGATCACAAAACCTCAATCTTTTACCAATAGCATATATGCATGGTAATGCTAGTGCTTGAAAGGAGGAACTTCTGACTGATACAAAGCTGCCTTTTCAGACCGAGCTCAGCAATAAAATAGACCACGTTCTCCATTTGTCAAAGAAAAATGCTGAATCAGGTTACTCTTTCAATTATAAATTATTAGCCAAATTGTACCCTTAATTTTCAGATTATTTTCTCATATTAGTCTCAAGTTACTGTTAGTATCCACTTACCCATAAAAAGAAAATGTAGAACAGAACAAATCAAACTAGTACCGTGTGGGGAGATAAAATTTGGGTTGATAACTGTCATGTCCCAGAAATAAAAAATAAGTCGGGTGCGAAAAATCTCGTCACGTGTGCTTGTTTATAAGTACAAAAAAAACTTAATTAAATAATTAAATAATAATCAAATATAACAAATCATGCAAAGAGAGAGAACAACACACATATTTGTACACAATACATAAACATCCTAAATCCATATATTTATACTAGCGTTTATTTATAAATGTACAACGGAAGCAAAAGAAAGACAAAAGACCAAAAATACATCAGAAAAGGACAATCCCACTAACGGATGTGGAACCGACCCTCACTATCTTACTACAAACTATCCCTATCACAAAAGAAAAGAAAAAGGGGAAGTAGAAGAAGTCCAAATGACAGCTGCCAGTGAACTCCTTCCTAGCGCTTTCATCTGGACATCAAAAGATCTCCTCACTTAGACCCCACAATCATCGTGGATAAATTTCTTAGTGCGGATTAAGATCCAGCCTTTAAGCTTGTACATTTTTCTAAAGTTGGACTCAAGCCAACACTTGGTAGTAGATATTTAAGCACATTTTTAAACTAACTACTTGATCCACTTTTATTCTTGTACCGTACTTCTAAAATAACCTGACTAAATGTGAACTAAGATCAAATACAAAGTCATGAAAGAAACCCAAAAGAATCTGATAGAGTAATAACTATACATATAATACGAAAGTTTTATATCAAGCACCCGAAATTGAAATCTAGTTAGCAGGACACAGAAATTCGCCCTTAAGCGGGTCTCAACTATAAAGGAGCTGTCAACTTAAGATATTGTCTAAGCGGTGCATCAATGATATATGGAGCTACCAACTTACAAACTTTAACTTAATTCTAAGATTCTAGAGCAGAAACGCCATGGTAAAGCTTGGGCGACTACAAAAAGCACACACTCGTGATCAATAACGAATTCATGTGTCCTACATCACCAAAAGAGAAAATATAAGGTAAAAACACTCGGCCTCAGTTACCATACGAAAAATAAGGAACTGACTACTCGCTTGAAAGAATATAGTAAAAAGGAAACTCCATGTACCAACTAAGGGCCAAAGAAGAGCCCCAGACTTTCTCTGTACCAACCAGGAGCCAAAGGAGCAAGCCCTTCAAATATTAGAGATCTCGTAATATCGGCTAAATAGAATATAATAATTAAACGAAATATCTCTAATACATCACATATGGCACGCACACTCTAAAACTGAGATGTCGACCTTAATAACTCAAAGAGATATATTATAATAATTTTTATATATAAATAGTATGGAGATTGAAAATAAAACTCTCTGATGGCAGTACGAGCCATCAAGTCATGAACTCGTTTGGTGGGTAACAGTCAGATGTCTCTGAAGACATCCCGACGAGGGGACTCCACGGGCGAAACTGCTTATCGTACATAATCCATCCGTCACGATGCCCTCAAACTACATCCAGATGGTGATCACCTGTCCGACTCTCATCACTCTCGACGAATATATATAGTACTAAAATACGTGTCTACCTAGTAAAATAACTAGTACGCTATATGATCCGTATATCGAATCTCACGTGTGGTATGAATGAAGATGACATGCAATGCTGGTTGATCTCAATATATGGTGCAGTTACCGTTATGCAATATGGCAGTTCAAGCCCTATGGTCTTGTTTATCAAGTATTGGTGAGTTTTGGTACCACAGTTTAGATAAAAGAAAAAGAAAGGTTTGTTGGACTGGTTCCTACACATAGACAAATGTATAAGCCCCAGGAACCCGCACCTGGGAGGGCTGGAGAGAAGAAGCGAAGTCGACTCTACTCCGGGGACAGCTCCACTGCGTCAGCGCCTACATCAGCATCGACGGCGTCTGGAACTACCTCGTCTTCCGCGAGTGGATACAAGTCGGCTAAATCTTCTAATTCGACGTTTGGGGTTTATCAGTTTAATGTTGTCAATTACTTAACTTGTGTAAACGAAGAACATACAATCTAGGCGTTGAGACGTCCTTGATGCTCCTTATTTAATTTAAGTATTATTTGTACTTAATCAAATTCCTGTGCAGCGTCTCTACTGCATAATGGTGTGAGAATCATGTTCCTGCATTCCTTACTTTTTAAATTTGATATTTCAGGTCAAGTTCTCACTTTTATTTATTCATTAGCTAAAGTAATGTTTTCTTTATGTGTTATTGTTATTCTGATGTTACTACGTCGTCAAGACGATATCCTACAAAATATCAATAAAGAACAACACGAAGCAAGCATGTTAGAAATTCAACCACTTTTAGTTGACCTTTATATTATTTAAATTAAGCAAAGAAGGATGAATAATAGTTAGTTATAGTAATATCTAATAGACGTGTATTTATATTAGTTAGGTGCTTATAGAGAAATTGATCAATATATAATATTATGTTTAGATAATTACTTGATCATAATAATCGAGTGTTTAGGTTAGAGGTATTTGTATATGTATTGTATTTAGTTTAGATATAGAAAAATTGAACAATATATATATTTATATATTTATATTATTACTTGGTCCAACTTATGTTGGCGTTGTCCCGTATTTAGTTCATAAGTGTTAAGATACTTTATTTAGCCTAATATAATTAGTCGTATCTAACGTATCTAACTTATTTTATTCACTTAGTATTGACTATCTAGTATTATCCTAATTACTACCTAAATGTTTATTAAGTTCTTATGTTCTCATAATGTTCCCTACGTTTAATTTATCCCAATGTCTTCCAAGTGTAATTAATTATTCTAAATCTAATCTAATATACTCATGTCTCAACACTGAGGTACTGTTCATTTCTACAGTAAAAACACTGTTCATGATACAGTGAAATCCCTGTGCACTGGATAATGTTTATGCTACAGTAAACCACTGTTCATGCTACAGTAAACTTATTTTCCGGATTTTTAAAAAAATTTATTATTACAATACGAAAATTTAACTTTTTCGCACGGAGCGCGAGTCGAAATACTAGTATATAATCAAGTCGTATAATATAGTATTTAGGTGATATTATATAGTATAAAATAAATATGGAAAATAAAAAAGTAAAGAAACAAAAGAAACTCAGTAAACTCAGGTGAAAAATCATGTTTGTTACTTTTATTTCATATTTTTGGTTTTAAGTTATGTGAGATCGGAGACCCAAGACTTACACGTCATCGCGGAGCTCTCGCAGCTCGGGTCATATCGTCATCTTCCGTATTATACCTTTTTCTGTCATTTATTTATTTACTTGACCAATAAATTAATTATAGCCGAATTAAATTAGCTTGGGTCCAATAAAAATCTAGTGGGCTTACAAAGCCCATGCACATTTTAACTACTAGGCCATATTAAATTTTAAAGACTAAAGGCCAGTAAAAAAATCACATGGGCCCATTTATTTTTAATCTTAATAAATATAGTCCAGAAAAGACCATAAAAGGCCTAAAAGACCTAATTCGACCTTATTGGGCCTAGTCATCAGTTCTGGGCTCATCTCACTCACGACTAGACAAACCAAACAAGGCCCACACAACAACAAAGGCAAAAATAAATTAAAATACATATATATATATATATAGGAAGCTGAACTTGAGGCTTGTCAATTCTGTTAAGCTCTTATTTTTGACATTATAACTATTAAGTATTCAAAATGCAAAACGAAACTATACTGATTGCCATGAGGGGAAAATTGCCTCTCTACCTCAAAATTCTATGCAATAATCTAGAAGATCAATGCCTCACGAAAACCCCCTCATGACAGTATAATTTACTTCTATACCCAAATATACCGCTCTACTAAGTTATTCCATTTCAAAAGCAGGAAAATATGTCGTCTTTATTATTTCCTTTACTTCCAGTTGAAGCTCTCAGATCTGACATCCTCTTCCTCACAACTGTCATCAGCATTGGTGGAGGTTGTGCGACCAGAGGCAGTGAACTTGTGCATGTCCTTTGGGGATGCAGACTGGGACATGCTTTGCTGGGAGGAGGTAGCCCCATGTTCACTTGAAGTCCCCAGTAAGGCATCCATCAGGCCCATAGGTCGGGGTCCACTGGTAGTGGAAATAGCATTGGGCACCCTTCTGTTGTGCAACCGGTACTTCTGAAAAGAAAATTAGAATCATGTCTTATTTTACAGTTGATGAGATGCTAGTGTAAATATACATTGAAAGAAACTCTTTTGCAGCAGATTTCTTCGTAAAACTTTTCTCCTCAGTACAATAGTTGAAAATAGTCTGGAAGCAACTATGTGAACTAAACGCCATACTGGGTCATGACTCGTTACTTTGGTGCTACAAGGTCTGAAACAAGATTTTACCTGAAGATGACTTTTCACTTCATCATTAGTCAGGCCATCAATTTTCATGAGCTCTCTGATTTGTTTTGGAGTAGCAACTGCAGAAAAGTTTTTGCAACTTATCAGAATAACGAATCAGGTAAAAAGAATGCTGCCTTTTAGTTAACCAAGTACTGAGGTAAGAAGAATGCTGCCCATGCATGCCTCATCTATATTTACTATTTTAATTCAAATTTTAAGGTGAGCATTTTTGGATGAATGAAATAATATTCATCAAGTCAATCAGTCGTGTTAAGCAAGAGATTAGATTCTGATTTTGGACTGAGGGTGTAATATTATTACTAATTTAATTCAAATTTTAAAGTGAGCATTTTTTGATGAATCAAATAATATTCATCAAGTCAATCAGTCGTGTTAACCAAGAGATTAGATTCTAATTTTGGACTGAGGGTGTAATATTAATAATTGAATGCGTCTCTTGATTTTGCATTCATTGAACAGTTTTTCAAAAGCACCCCCAAACACAGTGATATTAACAGAATAATTACTACCCATCTCTAGGTAAAGACTTAGGCACATAATGATCATTAGATACAATGAATGCAACCAATCAAATATTCATCAACCATCAGTCAACCATATTTTTAATAGTAGAAACTAGAAATAGAATAAACTGCTATATTTTTAAATTCAGAACATGTTTTGACACCGGATTCTCAGAAGATTCAATTTTACACGTAACAAAACAAATAAACAAACAAACCCTGCTAATTAACATAAATACAGCTAATACATATACCATAATTTAATTAGAAGTTCTGACCTTGGGCCCCACCAAGCTGGTTAAGAGCGTCGACAAATTCCCGGTGAAGATCATGTGACCAGCACCTCCTTGCCTTCCTCTGCTGTTGCGCTGTCACTTGCAATCCTAGATTCCCACCAGTTGAGACTGTCACTGGAGACACCGGGTCAAACCCATCGGCTCCCTTATATGCCGGAACCTGTCCATTGGGGCCCACAATTTTCATCGGGGGCGGCATGTGTGCGTAACTGGGAAGCCCAATAGTGAGTTTGTTCACTCTCTGCTCCCCCTCTTGCTGTCTGTCTCCATTTGATCCCCTGGAAAACGGCCACTGGGTTGAAAACGGCATGAATTTCCCTTGACAGCTGTTCACCCCTTTCTCTCCTCTCTATTGAAAACCAAAAGCCCATCAATCAAAATCTTTTATGAAAGAAAATAATATATATATATATATTTTCTCATAATAAACTTCACCAGTTAAGAAACCACATACCTCTTGTGAGGAGTTGTCTTGGCTGGTGGTGTTAGAACTGGAGGGATTATCCACCCAAAGCTGAGCGGAGCTCAACCAGTTGCTCTTCTCCGAGAGGTGGTTCGTTTCCGATTTAACCACAAAATTTTCAACTGAGCCACGTTGCACTGGCAATAACTCCTTCAGTCTCTCTTCCTGCCTTCGTTCCACCTCCTTGGTGAACCCATCCATCACTGATGAAACAAATAGAAACATGCAAGCAAAGGGGGATAAATATCTATCCCTTTGAGCAGAAAAGAAAATAAATAAAGGAATTAAACCAGAGGCACTCACCATCACGGAGAATCTGCATAGTTAGAGGAAGCTCGCGCTTGAAAACCTCAATCTTATGATTCTCCTCCTTCAAAGCGTTCATGAGCTGCTCGATCTTCTCTTCTCCACTCTCTCTCATCAAATCGCCGACAGCCTGCATTGCATGGGGCTTCAGATTGAAATCCTGAGTCGAAATCGAACCCATATCTCTCTTCCACTTTAGATCTCTCTCTCTCTCTCTCTCTCTCTCACTCTCACTTCAAGAGATGAGGCTAAACGAGTGAGGAGCCACTGGGTTTATATAGATGAGGAGAGGGGGGAGTAAAAGGGCAAGCAGAAATGGGGTCAGGCGAACCAGGGGAAAAAAAAAATTGAACCGGTGAGGTGAGGGGTAAAATGGGAAGTGAAAAATAGCTGAACTAACGACAAATTTTGGCGGAGGCAAGCGCGATTCGTCGCGTACGGGCCTAATAAGGGGTCCTCTCACCACCAGTAAAGATACCGTTTTCTTGTGGATGTGGTGTAGCGACTCGAGTGGAAGGAAGGGAATCTCTCTTTCTTTTACCTCCAACCTTTTCAAATTTACATTGATATCATTAAGTATTATTATTATTATTATTATTATAACCTGTTTTCTTACACAATCTTTTCACAAATAATTTTTACTTTCTTTCCATTTGATTTGTTATTTTTCTTCACTTTTCTCTAAACTACCTCTCATATAATTCTTTCATTTTAAATTCATAATTACCTATATATAAAGTTATAGTTTTATATTTTATAATATTACACAGTTCATATATTAACTTAATGCCATGTCAGTGATACATATAATTACTTTAAAATCAACAAAGTAGTCGCATAATAGAGAAACAATATTTGTTATAAGATGTACATAATTTTCATATCAACTTAAAATACTTATAATAGTCAGTGTAATCTAATTTTTGGATAAAATAATTGTGTTTTCAAATTAATAAATTTAACAATTATATATAATATTTTCATATTAACTTAAAATACTTAAAATTCAAATGTCTCTTTTGCAAGTGAATTGAATCGCGCGAAATGCGCAAAACGCATCGACTGGATTGCGCAAAAGGTGTTGAATCTGTGAAGACAATTAAGGAGGACACTTATTGAAAAACGATTATCATGACCGTATACTTAACTACTTCCTTATTTAGCCCCTTTTTCATATTTGTTCAAATTAAATATAATATGATGTTTCATATGTGGTACTTAATATGCAATCGGAACATTTGTTTTGGTTCTTTCTTAACAAGCATAGGATAAAAATATATGCACAATTTTGCTAACATATTATATCCGTAAAAATCCATTACATGGGAAATCTAATAAAAATATTTTCCGGGGGGGTAAACAAACATTTCTCGACAGAAGTTGTAAATACTAAAAAAATAAATGCAATTGTTTCATTCTAGCAATTGCGTGTCGCGCTTCGCCGCTTTCCTCGCCAACACGAGATTCTTTGTCTTGGGAGGTGAGTTAAGTTTCCATGTATTCATAGTTGGTATAACTTTTATGTACTAGCTAGATTTGACCCGAACAAAGTTTCATAGACTTGTTGCACATAGATTTCGACATGATTTCGGCCACATGAAATTTGGATTCTGGGAGTTGGGTGGTGCGCGGGTATCAGTAATAAAGTGCGCAGATTGGCTTAGCTTTGTATCTTTTTCAGATAAACCAAATATTTATTACATATTTGTGCAACACCCTTACTTTTTCACGGAATGATTCTTTGAAATATAAGTTCATGTATATTTGATTATTTGCTGAGATGTTGAAAAATATACCACATGTGCAGAATTTTTCGGATTTACTAAAAAAAATTCTAAATAAACAATTTGGTTTTTTGCAATAATTTTGAATCATTGTAATAATTTATTTTATTTAAAATCTCTCATTAATATTAAGCATTTATTAATTTTAAACGACTTTTGAAACATAAACTTACGCCCATCTTTTAAAATTTTCTTTTTTTAGATTAACCGGTAACTAATGTTCAATTAATCTCATGAGACAAACTTATTGATTTTGTTATTAAATGCCTACAATGAATGTGATTTATGTAATTTTGATGTTGCCTTATATTTGATAGTTTATAATAATTTTTTAAAGTTAAATTATTTTTGCAATGTGTATCAATATTTTTATTTTCGACTGAAAACCTGACAAAAATAACTCTACTGATTCCGAAATTTTGATATACTACGATTTTCTTTTTATTATTTTTATGTTATGTTTGGAGAAAAAAATAAAATACAACGATAAACTTTATCAATTTTTCGAAAACCCGAAATTGCCCCTAGTGAACCCTAAATTTCAATGTAATGTGATTTGTTTTGTTTATATATGCTAAGTTTGGCGGAAGATAACGTATAACAATTAAACGTTACACTTTTTTCGTAAGTTCGAAAATTACTTCAGTGAACCCTAACTTTTGATATACGACGATTTTTTATTTTTTTTGTTTATATGTGCTATGTTAGGTGGAAAAATAAAGTATAGCGATAAAAATCATAAAATGATAGTAATTATCTTATTCATCTACCTTTGTTCAAAATGTGAGCAAATAATATTATGATTATAACAAGAATAAAAAGATACAAATAGTTATCAACTTCATTCAACTCTACTTTTCAAAGAAGGATTATTGAAATAGTATGTACATGTATATTTGTTGAGATATTGAAATATAACATATATGCAAAATTTCTCGGATCGGCGAAAAAAATCTAAATAATCAATTTGGTTGTTTCTAGTAATCGTGAATTGTTGAAAATTATTTCTATTATATAAGAGCTCTCATTGACATTAGCACTTACTATTTTTCAAATGGCTCTTAAAACATAACTTTACACCCCCAATGTGAGTATTTTTCAATTGTTAGATTAACTAGTAACTAATGTTCAATTTAATCACATGACACAAACTTATTGATTTTTATTACTAAATGTCAAAAAATGAATGTGATTTATCTAATATTGATTGCTATTTATTTGATAGTTTATGAATTATGACACAATTAGAAATGATGAAACGTTATCAATTTTGTCTAAAACATGAAATTAACCCTACATTTCAATTTACTGTAATTTGTTTTGTTTATATATGTTAAGTTTGGTAGAAAAATAAATATAACAATTAAACGTTACACATTTTTATAATTCGAAAATAACTTGAGTGAATCCTAAATTTTGATATACTACAATTTTTTTTTTGTTTCTATGTGTCATGTTTGGTGGAAAATAAATAATAACGATAAGATGATTAGTTTTGTATTGTCGTTTTCGAGAAACGATAGAAGTAGTTATCTTATTCATCTACATTCGTTCAAAATGTGAGCAAATAATATTATTATTACTAAGGTAAAAAGATACACATATTTATTAAATTTCAGGTAAATATTCATATATTATTCGAATCTATAAATAAATTATTCATATTTGTGTATTTTTTATATCCTTAAAAACATGAACACATAATGCTTTTTGTTCTAAATGGTTCTTGTGTGTGTGTGTGTGTGGGTAATTCTTATGTGGTGGTACTGGTAAAGGTACAAGGTTGTCCATGGATGAAGAATTGTAGTCTTGGTGAAGGTCTCCATTGAACAATAAGATTTTATCTCTCTATTTATTCATTTAGCTTTTCCATGTTTTGATATTTTATTTTTGATGGATAATATCAATTCTAATAAATTTTCAAAATTATTATATAATTTAGTCACAAGCGTACGATCTAATCAGGTAGTATATGGGATCGAGTCGAAATCAGCATAAACAAGTCGATTTGTTGTGTTCTAAACTTATTTGTTAGTTTAAGAGATTCAAAGTCTTGATTGGTAATTGATTGGAATAATTACTAGATTGATGATAAAGTGAACTGTGCACATTTGATAGAAATAGTTCAGATAAAAAAGTCTAGATCTTTGTACTTTAACTGTTCACTCATTAGATTTTTCCCTAATTTGCTAATTTGTCTCTTATTTAAATGAGGGTTGTTATGGTAAAATGAATACTAAGTTCATTTTTTTTAGTTTAATTTAATACCATATTTAAGTCATCTACAATATCACCTTTTGATTCCTAATTGTGATAATCTAAATTAATCAAGTCCGTATAAGTAAATTTATTACCAAATACTCACGCGTCCCTTTTCAGTTCTTAGCACAATATGATGGAATCGTATCTGCTGTTCTCATTGAGCAAGAGCAGAATTCATCGTTAAAATTTCAGATCTAAAACTTATAAAATATACAGTCCTTCTGATTGTCATCTGTGGACGGTCCGATCCAAATTGAACGGTAAAAATCGATAAGAACGGGACCATACTTTTATAAAAAAAAAAAAGCAGCAGTTACGGATCCCAATTTGATAGCATAAATTAACAAACATCGTAGGTTTCCACTTCACCTTTTGTTACTTTATTTTATTCAATATTATTTCTCACATTCCGTGATCAAAATTTTACAAGGCTCATTTCTTGTATTTTCATCCAATATTTTGATTAAAAAAAAACTAGTTTTCATTAACAAACCTCCTAGGTTTTCCCTCAATTTTTGTATTTTACTCAATATTTTGTTAAAAAATAGCTTTCTAATCCTAGATAACAAGTGTAGAGTTTAGCGAAAGCGGATTTTGAATTTAGGGCTTTAACTAATATATGAGTTTGTATAAATTTTATAAGGCTCAATTCTTTTTATTTGCTCTCCTAAATATATGACAATTAGTATTGGAGGAATATCAAACTTTAAACTCACTAAGTTTGAATTTTAGGCACCCAAGCAACGTTTGATTGGTTGTTTCTCTTTCTAATGGTGCACTCTAATGAAATATGTCATTTTTTACAACAATAATTAAAAAATGCACAAGTTGGAGCATCGTCATTTGATCTGATAAAATGTGTATTAAAAAATTTCTTTAACTCAATTCTTTTTATTTGCTCTCCTAAATATATGACAATTAGTATTGGAGGAATATCAAACTTTAAACTCACTAAGTTTGAATTTTAGGCACCCAAGCAACGTTTGATTGGTTGTTTCTCTTTCTAATGGTGCACTCTAATGAAATATGTCATTTTTTACAACAATAATTAAAAAATGCACAAGTTGGAGCATCGTCATTTGATCTGATAAAATGTGTATTAAAAAATTTCTTTAACTCTTATGCTTGAATCTTTGGCTTATACAAATAATTAAAATTTAACTTATGTGATTTTAAACCATTTAAAATATTTGAAAACAACCGTTGGTTTTTCATTATCATGTGCACAAGGGATAACAAGATTTTGGCTTTTACTTTCATGACTTCAACCATGTGGTCCTTTATAATATGCACATTATTGAACTAGTACTTAAACACATAGTTTGGTGCATTTCTATTATTTTGATATCTTGATTTTTTTGCTTTTTTATTTTTAATTTGTTTTCTTTTATTTTGGGGGCATTGAGGGTTTTTCGATGGTAAAGAGGAAGATAAAATACTCTTGAATTCTAGACCGACTTGTCATGTGGGCCTTGTCCCTCATACAGTTTTTCCAAATCTAACTTAAAATCACTCTTTTGCACATAATTGGATTTTAATGCTCTATTTTCGGTTTCTAAGTTTTGGACTTTTACTTTTAATAGTCTAATTTCTCCGAATTGTTTTTGGAAATTTCTTTCCAATTTATCAATGTTTTGCATTTTTAGCTCAAAATCTCTTACCTTGGACTCAAGCTCAAGCATTTTGCATTTTAACCCCTCAATTATATCATTTTAAACATTTAAATTGCAACAAGGATTATTTAATCTAATTGATGCATTTTTAACTGAACTTCAATTTCATTTTCAATTTCATATTGAAGTTTCATTAACCCTACTAAACTATGTTCTTACTGCAATTCCTTTATACTGGTTATCCTTATACACACTGTCAATCAATATTAGAATTAGAATAGATAGGATTAGAAGAAAATTTCTTTGGTTTGGGGTAACACCACAAGGAAAAAAATGACACTAGTGGCCTGGTCAACAGTATGCAAAAGTAAAGATCAAGGTGGTTTGGGAGTTTTAGATTTAGATTTGATAAATAAAGCATTACTTGCTAAATGGTGGTATAGATACCTGATCCATCAGTTCAGGGTTTGTGAAAAGAAATTGTAAATTCCAAATATAAGAACAGATCCAATTCTAGTTATTTTTCCCCATTTTGGAAAAATGTATGCTCATTGCAACATATTATGTCTACCAGTGTTAATAAAAAATTAGGAGATGGCAACAACATTGCATTTTGGACTGATAGATGGAAAAGGGGGATCTCTCTTTCTCTCTCATTTTCCCTAATCTCTTTCTTACTTGTTCTGATCCAAAATAACAATTAGCAAAGTCTTTGCTAGTAATGAAATAGGATTACAATTTAATAGACAATTGGTTGATTTGTTAGGGCAAGAATGAACCAAGTTAAAAGCCATTCTACAAGATGTCAATATTATTTCATCTAAAAGATTTAATTATCTGGAGATGGGATTGTTCTGAGAAACTTACAGTTCATGCTATGTACCAGTGGTTAGAATTTGGAGGTTATAAAAACCTCTTTTTTGATGTGATCTAGAAATCTAAACTCCCTCTTAAAATTAACGTACTTATGTGGTTAGTTAGAAGAAAAATGGTATTTACAAAAGAATATTTAAGAAAAAAAGGATGGGAAGGTGATTCTAAATGTGTTTTTTGTGATCAATCAGAGAATATTGATCATCTCTTTATTAGCTGTCCATTTATTAATGAAATTTGGAAATGAATAGAGAGATATAATAATTTTGAATTTAATGGTACTTCTTTAGAAAATCTTTGGATAATTGACTCCATGATCCCTCTCAAAGAAGCATTATTGGTAGAACTAGTAAGAGGTGCAGTCATATGGACTGTTTGGTTAGAAAGAAACAAACTGTGCTTTATTGATAAGAAACCTAGAAGTGTTAAAAGTATTGCACCTCAGATAATTAGTATTCTAAGTAATAGGTGTAAGAACAATTCTGGTTCATCATTTCTCAAACTTAGTTTAATATTACCGCAGGATGTTCAGTATTTGGAGAACCTACTATAGGCAGATGAAGCTTGATGGAGACAATGGGTCTGATGGTTTTCGATCTCAGAGCCTTAGAGGAGCCCTTGTCTGGCTCAGGTCTTCTTCTGATTGAAAACATTTGATATTCTTGATGTGTTTTGTTGGTTTTTGGTGATATGTTATCAGAAACTTGGATATTTTTGGTGGTTCTATCATTTTGCAGATACAATGTTCTATTTTTTGCTTGTATGTATCTCTGAATTTAGACTATAAGACATAGCAGGGTTACTAGCTGATGAATGACGAATGAAGAATGGAACTAGAGGTGATTAAAAGATATGGTGTTATTTTATTGTAATAGGATAGTTATATAATGTGGTAAGTACTTGTAGGTTAACTATTTGTTTTTACATTATATGTAAAAATGGATAGATATTTTAGAGCATTGTATGAACTTTTGTTGTTTCAATGAAACAGGCAGGTATCCCCCGCTTTTCATAAAAAAAAAATTATTGCTTTGCTTAGGTGAGGATAATTTTCTAGGCACTGCAGCAACTACAACAGAAATTGTCTATTATAGCAACTTTATAAGGCCTATTCGGTATAATAGAGAGGGCTGCTAAAGGGTCAGGAGGTCTGCTATAATAGACTAGCCTATTATAGCGGCCTTTAAGGTAGGATCGCTATAATAGAGGTCTATTATAGTGGACCTTATGGAAAAGCTGTTATAATAGACTATATATTATAGCGGGTGGGTATAAAAGGCCGCTATAAATTCAAAATAACAATTCTGCCAACTTTTTTCATTAAATGTGTAATTGATTGATTTGATGGGCCATTTTAAATAAATGTTCGTTTGTAATATATAATTAAGACTATTTACAAATATATCCTGTTTAAATATTCTAATTTTAATTTTCCAATAATAACTAAATGAGTTGTGAAAAAAACATTTTTTACAATAATATTTAAAACTCATATATATATAGAGTGATGCTATGGTGTTCCGCAAAGCACGTGCTTTGCAATTGTGGACCATTGGATCATGCTTTATGATTCATGCCGACGTGATATTCGAAGATTCATTGGTCCACAATTGCAAAGCAAGTGCTTTGCGGAACACCATAGCCTGAATATATATATATATATATATATATATATGAGGGGAGATCTATTAGCCTCCTGTAGTCTCTTCGTCAAAGTAAATGAAAATGGTCGATCTGGACCGTTGAAAATATTCTTCATACTAATATAGACTTAGAGACCAAATTTTAGATTTTTTTAATTTTTTTACTATTTTATCTGATGGGTTGAAAATTGGATTTATCTAACGACTTATAGACATCCAATTTTCAACCCGTCCGATAAAATAGTAAAAAAATTCAAAAAAATGTCAATGTAGTCTCCGAGTCTATATTAATATGAGTAATGTTTTGAATGGTCCAGATCGTCCATATTTATTAATTTTGGTGGAAAATGGTCCAGGAGGCTACGGAGAGGAAGCTACGAGAAGGAGGCCACGGATCCCCCTAAATATATATATTAATATGTTGCTACAACTTTTTCACTCTATATATATACATATATATATATTTATACATATATATATTGATATACATACATATATATATATATATATACTTATATACATATATATATGAGGGGGGATCCGTGGCCTCCTCTCTGTAGCCTCTTGCACCATTTTCCATCAAAATCAATGAATATGGCCGATACGAACCATTCAAAATATTACCCATATTAATATAGACTTGGAGACTAAATTTGACATTTTTTTGATTTTTTTTACTATTTTATCGGACGGGTTGAAATTGGTTGTCTATAAGTCCTTAGATAAATCCAATTTTCAACCCGTCCGATAAAATAGTAAAAAAATCTAAAATTTGGTCTCTAAGTCTATATTAGTATGAAGAATGTTTTCAACGGTCCGGATCGACCATTTTAATTGACTTTGATGAAGAGGCTATAGGAGGCTAGAAAAATGGAGGCTAATAGATCCTCCCTCTATATATATATATATATATATATATATATATATAGAGAGAGAGAGATAGGCTAGGGTGCTCCATAGAGCACCAAACCTCTCGTGCTCCACATCCATTATCTCCAATTTGAAAATTTCAACGACCGATCCGAACCGTTCAACATGATCTACATATTAAAATATACTTGGACATTGAATTTTATATATTTTTTTAAATTGTTTGCTATTTTTTTGAAGAGGTAAAAAGTTGCTAATCAAACGGTTTCTAAACCAACAAAAGTTGTGATTTTCATACCTCTCTAAAAAATAGCAAAAAAATTCAAAAAAATATAAAATTCAATCTCCAAATAGTTTTAAATATGTAGATCATGTTGAACGGTTCGGAACGGTCGTTTGAATTTTCAAATTGGAGATACAATGTGGAGCATTGGCGGTTTGGTGCTCCATGGAGCACCCTAGCCTATATATGTATATGTATATATATATATATATATATAGTGAGCAAGGCTAAAATAATATGCATAGGACACCCTCTTCCATCCTATGCATATATATAGGTTAATAAATTGAGATTTAAGTTGCTCAATAAATTCTTCATATAAAAAATATTATAGGAAATCAAATTTCGTGATTTTTAGAGCTTTCTTGCTATTTTTAAAATATTTTTGAAAAACAGTCCAGATTTAATACCATAAAAGTGTCATTTCTGGGCTGTTTTTAAAAAATATTGAAAGAATAGCAAGAAATCTCTAAAAATTACGAAATTTGATTTCCTACAAGATTTTGATATGAAGAATTTATTGAGTAACTTAAATATCAATTTAATGATCAAATTAAATATACATGGCCGCATAGTACGAAATGAGGTGTACTATGCATATTATTTTAGCCTTGCTATATATATATATATACGTATAGTCATACATAAAACACAATAATATTTGTAGGACGAAAGCAAAATGAGTGAACAATATTTCTGCGTAAAGAAGAAAAAATGAGGGAAGAATATTTCTGTGTGAAAAAGAAAGAATGATGGAAAAATTTAGAGAAGGAAAAATGATGAATAGGTGTTATTTATATAGAGAAAGAAAATTTTTGGGAATAAAATATGTCTTAATCCGTGGGACTTTGTGAAATTTTGGAGCGTTAGACTGACATGAATCAATGGTTGGATTGAAACTTCATTGTGATCCGTGAAACAAGCTATTATAGCGGCCTTTAAGTTCCATCCGCTATAATAGATCTATTATAGCGGACCGTTAGTGCATCCGCTATAATAGACCTATTATAGCGGATTCTTGGTCCAGTCCGCTATAATAGATACTCTATTATAGCTTTACACCCGCTATAATAGATCTATTATTGCGGTGTTGGTGTATGACCGCTATTAAAGGAGGCTATTATAGCTCATTTCAGTAGTAGTGAGCTTAAAGTAAAGATATTAAACATAACTCCTGAGGATTTGAAGAGTAATTTTAGCACTGTAGCTAAAGTAAAGGTATTACAAAACTCTAGAGGACTTGAAGAAATGGTTTTTGAAAATTATCATAATAAGGTATTTAGTTATTAAACTACAACAAATTACTTGTTATGCTATAAGCCTATTTCGTAATTAAAAAATAACATGCAAGTTATGGTTGGTTTCAGTATGCAAAGTATCATATGACAATCCTTACATCGATCTATTCAAGTTTTTGTTATCCAAGGTTTAAAAGTGAATATTTTCTTTCTTTGATAGAATAGGTTGATGCAAACTTATCTGGAGCTGGGGTCGCCTTTTTCTTTGTAAGTTCTTTTATCTTACAAGATCATATTTGAGTAAATTAAAGAGTTGAGTCTTACATTGAAGAAGATTATGTTACCAATATGCGAAATCACATCACTATTTTCTATTTGTTTGTTCATATTCAGGTTTGATGTTATGATCGGATGAGATCTCTGTCTTTTTTTTTAGAGTTTGGTTTCATTTTTTAATAGAAGAGAGTTCTGACAGTGGGCCCTCAGAAATAAAAAGAAAAATTATTGGGTTTAACTAGATAGGAGAAAAGGCCCCATAAATTAAAAAAAAGTATAAACTTAATTTCAGAAAAAAATTACATATAATAATTCATAATTTCTTTTAGCCTCAAACGATAAACACCATTCTTTTGAGCTTTTTTGTTAGAAGAGAATCAGATTTCTCATCTCGTATAAGAAAAAGCCTTTTTGGGAAACGGACGGCCACTGATTCAGATTCTGATGCTGCTTCTTTTTTATCTGTACAAGAACAGAGCATATTTTCTGATGCTATACTGGTAAGATGTACCTGTTTCTTTGTGTTATAAATGGTGTGGTCTTTTATGTGTACATTTTTATTACCCATGTACTATTATAATTCTAGTATACAATAAACACATTATTAGATGTACAGAAGATCAACAGTTAAACGGATAGCGTCAGTGTGAAGATTCTCATATGGATAGTGTTGTGCTAGACGGGCCGGTCCGGGACCCGGGATGAACAGTTACGGGTCCCACGGGTCCGGTCAACTCACGGACGGCGGGGGTCAACGGGTTTTCACGGGCGGGTTCCGACGGGCGCGTTCGGAAAAATTTCCGAAAGCCCGCCCTTGACCCGGGACGGGTCGGGACGGGTCCCACGGGTCGGCGGACGGGACCCTCGGACGCGGGTTTTTGAACCAATTTTTGTTTAAAAAATAAAAAAATTATTTAAAAAAACAGAATTTTTTTTAAATCTGGGAAATTGAGAAAATGAGGTAAAAAACATTTAAAAATTAAAAAAAATGCCAAAATGAGTTAAAAATTTAATTGAAAATCGGGAAAATTAAGTATTAAATATGGAAAAATATATATATATATATTAATTTTATTAAGAAAAAAATTTAAAGATATAAAAAATGGTTTAAAAACTTGAAAATCGGATTAATTAATTAAAAACTCTTGAGAAACATAAAAAATCACAAGAAAGGAATTAAAAATTAGATTAAAATTCGAAAAAATAAATATTAAATCTCGAAAAAAATAATTTAATTTTTAATATGAAGAAAATTTAAAGATATCATAAAATTTTAAAAAGGCATAAAAATAGGAATAAAATATGAAACTATTTGAAAGCATGTAAACTAATAAAAGATGTGAATTGTGATTTGTGAATGAAGAAGTGAAGAGTATATTTCTTTTAAAAATTATGAGTTTAAAAATGTGAATTTTTTTAATTAGAAACATATTTTTTATTAGCACACTTTGTATGAAAAAGGATGCAAAATCGGAAAAAAAAATATGAACTATTTTTTCAATAATGTAACTTCTTAAGCAAATTACTTCAAAAAAAAAGTTACTCTCCTCCTTTATTCCGGGCTTGAGACCGGCTATGTTATTATTTTTTCATGTTAAAAAAATAACATAGGCGGAGTTCTAACTTTTTTTTTGTTAGTAAAGATTTAGATGAAGTAAAAAATATTTAATGATTAGGAAAAAATTGAATAATGAAATATTCAAACCAAATTTATATTTGTAGATCGTTGAATCGTCTCATATACCAAAGCTCGTCATCTCCATGGGGGTCAAATTCATCGTCCGTATTATTTTCCGTGGTATCGGTACTCTCTTGATTATCAACACCGTCCATATTCTCTTCTTGATATAGAAGGCCAAAGCCTTGTAGATGATCATCCGCATCAATCCAATCCTTTAGACATACGAGTCGCTCAAAAACTTTTGCCCCCAACCGGCTCCTTTTATTCAAAAGAAAAAGAAATAAGTGAAAAATGAATAATTATGAAAATAAATAAGAAGTAAAGAAATTATACCTTTTATCCGTGAGAATCCGATTTGCCGAACTAAAACAAGCTTCCGATGGCACGGTTGACATAGGAATGGCGAAAATGTCACGTGCCATCAAAGATAGAGTCGGAAAAAGATTTGCATTCTTCCTCCAATAATCTAGAACATCGGTTTCGTCCGGCATCAATGGTAATGCTAAATAGCTTTGTAATTCGTTTGTGTTAATTGGGGGAGCATTGTTGTCATTGTCATCTAATTCGAGTAGTAATGCACTTCGGCTATTACTCCTATTGAGAAATTAAAAAAATATATTTAGTAAGTACAATAGATATATTTAGTAAAAGATTAGTTTAAGTTGTAGTTTAAATACAAGTAATTAAAATTTGCAATTAAAAAATATACCTAGTGTACGTAGATGAAGAGGCTATAGATTGTGCGGTATTCCTTCGATTGTTGTAGTGAGAAAACATGTCCTCAATCAAAGCTCGTACCTCGGGCTCCTCGGTTCCCCTCGGCAAATCTAAATGTGTCTTGAATTTAAATAACATTTTTACCGCATAATACAACTTGTAGCTCGGATGAAGGACATTTGCAATAATTGTAACTTTTGGAACTTGTTCCCAATATTTTAGGAACTTTTCCCTCATAGCGGCTATAATTGGAGCGATGTGCGGATCGGTGAGCTCCAAAACTACATTAAAAAATATATATATAAGTATTAGTAATAGAAATTAAATATATATATAAGTATGAATAACTAAAATGAAATAAATATATATTATATGTGAAATTATAAGTATTATTAACTGAAAGTAAATATATATACATATATATATATATAAGTAAATGTAAGTATTAGTAACTAGTAAGTAAAATTAAATATAATTCAAATTGAAAAAACTGAAATAAATATGTACCTTTCATTTCGTCAT
>CAXKVX010004166.1:0-24399 GCA_964058865.1 Eleocharis quinqueflora
CCTCATGTTTGATTCTATTTGATTATTATGTTGAGGGGAGTCATGTAGCAAAATATATGATTTATTGTTCAATTGAATAAATCATATATTTTGTGAATTATATTTGATCTTTGAATCCAAACCATAGCTCTATCTGAATGTGTGCATGATTTGAAACACAATTAGACAACTGAATTGAGCCCTTAATATGTCAAAGACAAAATTGTGGGAGCATAGCAAATAAGGAAATATTATAAATGCACATTAAACATTGAAAATATAGAGAGGCGTTACAGTACCCGTTACAACGTGTCGGGAAATTGTTATAACGATATGGAATCTGTTGTAATGGATTTCTTTTGAATAAATCACCATTGGAATGGCATCTTTTTGATCGAGTCAAAGACCTTTGTACCCGTTATAACGATTGGGAAGTCGTTGTAGCTGATGCAGATTCGTTATAACGAACCTCATAACGCAAGACACATAAGTTGCCTATTTAAACCTTTCTTCTTCTCAAACTCCATTCATTCTAAAAGCTAGCACGAAAACCCTTCTCCTAACAGTTTCTTTCCAAGACCCTTGATCCAAGAAAACTCAAAATTATCTCCACAACTTCAAAATAAAAGGAAATTTCCAAAGTTCTTCAATGTTTTCAAGAGATTTTCAAAGATTCTCACTGATACTCACTCCAAGATGTTTCTTGCAACCATCCTTGCCCTTGTTTCCTCATGGCACCACAAAGTCCAAATTATGTGCTAATTGATTGATACTTGTGCTCTATAATTGCCAAACTTATTGACTTTGAATTGAGGGGGAGAAAAATGAAATGCTTATGTTATATATATATGCTTAAATTGAGGGGACCCTCTTATGCTTGACTTGTTAATTGAACACTACATTCTCATATTAAGGGGGGTTTTTAAACCTTGAATTGAGCCTTTTGCCAAAATTTGCAAAAATGGAGAGATGGTAGAGTGTATAAAATTTTGATATGCACTCATTAAGGTTTTGCAAATTGTCAAAAGAGGGAGTTTGTTGGCTTGAACTCATATTGGTTTAACAATTTGCAAAATAAAAATAGTACTAAACTTTTCACAAGTTTAGTTTTGATGAGTGCAGTTAAAACATGTACAAATGACCTATAAGAAGGCACAAATATGATGTACAAGTCAAGACAAGCACTTTGGCCCAATAAGCAAGCAAAACAGGGCAATAAATAGTCATGTGTTATGGTAAGACATGAAGAACCTTCATAATGATAGAAGACATTTCAACGGGTTCCTGACAAGAAGACCCACATGACATGACATTTGGAGCTAGGAAAATCAACCAAGTACATGAAAAAAAGAGCCATGTGCTTCAGTATTGCTTCCCAGACCAGTCACAACGGATTCCAAATTGTTATGACGAGTTCTCCATCCGTTATAATGAGTTCCTGATGGAGAGGGCCCAAAAGTCAGCTATAGAGAAGAACAAGAGAAAAATTGGAACTTTCGAAACCGTTACAATGTGTTGTGTAACGAGTTGCCTCTTTCCTCTAATGCTTGGTGTGCAGATTCAAGATTTCAAGAATTGGGAAGTCCTGTGCCTATATAAACATGTTCCCTTTTCTCAAAAGACGAAGAAAGCTATTCTCCAAGTTTACATAGCACTCGAGGACACTTAAAGAGCACAAAATCCTTCCCGTACAAGCACTAAAACCCGAGAGTTTAGGATAACCATTGTCTAATAATCTAATCATCTATTCGAGCTAGTTTTTTTCTACTTCCTTATTTATTGTGTAGTCAATACAAGGCTTTGTTTTATCGAAGTTGTGTTGTCAAGCAGATCATTGTTTGCTTCGAGTTATGTTGTCAATGAAGGCTTTTGTTTATACCTTGCAACTTTGGTGTTGCCCGTTGTAAGGGTTTTGGAGCCATTTAGATAGGCTCCCTTTTTATAAAACATTTTTTGGTTATAGTGTTTGGTCTAGGTGAGTTGATCCTGGTGTCTCGTAGAAGTAGGCCTCTTTGAGTAGCAAAACCACATTATATTGTGTTTTCTTTGTCTTTCTTGCTCTTGCTCTTACTTTATCTACATTTCTTGTGAAATCTTGTGAACCGATTGAATTGCACCAAAACTTATAAAATTGCTAGGTGATTAAGGTCTTGATAATCTTGTACACACGCTATCGCATAGTTGTTTATAGGCGCATATATTCTAAAAATATAAACATATTGTTATTTTGATAAGGGTGTTATACTAAGCAATATCTCAATTTGTCAATTTGCAAAATCAAAATCATTAAAAACTACCATTTGCTCTTGAGTGTTTCTATTAGATTTGAATTTAAAGATTAAAGAATTCAAGATGTCAGGATGAAGATTTAGGAGCATCAAGACATGAAGATGAAGCATAATCTTTATTTAGTGCCATAAATAAAGATGTCAAAATATTTTAAATCAAGAATTTGAGCTAAAACAACAAAAACTGGACATTTGGCACTCATAACGTTGCTTAACGTTATACTACGTTACAGAACGTTATGAGCAAAACTATAACAGATTGTATAACGTCACCCAATGTTATACAACATTATATGACGTTGTGAAGTAAACTTGTAAGAACCGAGTGATCAAAACATTACTTGACGAAGTATAACGTTGTGCAATGTTGTCAGAAACATTGTGTAATGTTGTACTACGTTGAGTAACGTTATACAAAATAAAAACAAAATTAAACGATAAAATTTCAAAATCCTGACAAACTGGCTACATCACACAACATTACAAGACGTTGTAGAACGTTAAGTAGCATTTTAATAGAAAAAGTCCCAAAAATCAGGGTTTTACAACTTATATAAAAGGGAGCCATTCCATCTTCTTCTTTATTTGATTTAACATTACTAAAACCCTTTCTCTCTCAGCCACCATTGTTGCACTAAGATAGAACCTTCAAAACCATTTCCAAAGCTCAATTTCTTGATCTAAAGTATTCAAATCAATATGGAGATTATTGAGAGATTATAGTGCACCCAATTACATTGTTCCATTATCTATTCCTCTTTTTTTTTTTTTTTACTTTGTGAGCTTTTGTGAGAAATTGAGTCCAATTATCGTACTGTTGTGTGTAAAGGAAATTAGATTCCATCTTGTATTGCTATGTTGTTTAGTGAAGCGGACCAGACTTATTACCGCAAGAAGCAGGAGCGCCGGGGATCTAGAGACGTAAGCGATGCCCAACGACAAGCCGGACTCCGACAACATTTCTTGAGCCATCCTTTTACTCTTTGCTCTCTCTTATCTAAATTATTAGTAGTTGCTTTGTTTGTTTGTGAATTGCTTGAATTGGTAGAATCGATTGGTATTGCTTAAATGGTTGTATTATGCTAGAATTGCAATTGAATTGATAATTAGTTGGTAATTCAAAAGAATTTAGTTAAACACCTATGCACCTAGGTGTATCAAAGTGGTTTCGGAGCTGGTTAAGCTTGTGAATTAGGAAACCTCTTAATTGCAAGTCAAGGTCAATTTAATACCAACTAATGGCCTCTTATAGACATATAGCTCCACCACCTGTGTTGGGGCAAGGTTGGAAAAATTTTGGCTATTGGAAGAAATGCATGAACAATTACTTAGGCATTTTAGATCTCTTAGAGGTTGTGAATACCAAATACATACCAGAATTTAATGCGGAAACTAGTAAGTTATTCGTTACCTCTCTATTGAAGAAAAAAGAGAATGACCAAGCCGTGAATGCAATACTAGCCTCGATACCTGAATCAGTTGAACATGTGGCAAGATTTATTGAGAAAATATGAGGGTAATGCTTTGCTAAAGAGATCTAGGGGTGCCGGCCTACAATCTTTATTTGAGAATTTTAGGATAGGGGATAATGAATTTATCGAAGACATGTACACTAGGCTAACTCTTTTGACAAATGACTTTGTTGAAATAGGAGACCCATTGGAGCCTAGCAAGGTGGCCGGTAAGCTCATAAGGATAATGATGAGAATGCCTTCATGGAAAGGCTACATGAGTTCACTAGAAGCGATGCACAATGCAAGGGAGGTTCCATTCACTCCCGAAGAAATCTACTCCTTTCTTAAGACCTTTGAAGAAATCCTTAGACAAATTGGAGAAGATCAAGGCAACAAAATCATAGCTCTAGTGGCTCGAAATACCAAGCCTTTTAACAACTCCAAATCCTACAACAACCCCTCTTCGTACAACAACCCTTTGTATTCCAACAATAAAACCTCGCTTGAGAACCTATTCCAAGGCTTCAGCCTTGATCACAACAAAGAAATTCCCATACTTACCAAAATGATTCAAGTGTTGTTTGCTTATGAGAGAAGACTTAATTCTAAAAGAGAATAGCAAGAGAAGAGAATAGTGTGTCTTATGTGTGACAAATAAGGACACATCATTCATACATCTTTTAGAATTTTCCCTCAAATGAAAACTCAAGACGGGGTTGAAAGGCAAGACCAAAAGGGATTACAAAAGAAAGATGGATTTAAGGGGAGAAGGAATCCAAAAGCCATGCAAGCCGATGCATGGGTTGAAGGTGATGATGAGGGAGATGAGTGCGTGGCCGAACGAGTTGATGACCCACAAACTCCTTATGCTCTCATGCCATTGTAGATGAAAATGGCGATATGTTAGATGATGGGGAGATCAAGGCAAAGGTGGATTTCGATGCCATTCTCTCCAAGAATCGAGTGACCGATACGGAGGTCATAGAGCTCATCAAGAAGTTCGCCCTTGGAGGAGTTAATGAAGGAGAATCCTCCAAAAAAGTGGAGAAAGAAAATGTTGCAGTAGAGATGGAGGTGCAACCAGTTAAAGAAGCAACAAAGGAAGAGACTAATGCCTCATCCTCCGAAATGGAGGCTAAGATATCTCTAAACTCAAATGAAGTTAAATATTATCTAGTTATGAGTCTGATGAAGAATTAGATGATGATGAGATTTCATGCAATAATGCAAGCATTTTGTCTAACGAGGACTCATTAAAACTTGAAATTGTTAGGTTGAACAAACTTCTCATTGAGACCCATCATGATTTAATGAGAATGGATGATATTATTGGGAGATTAAATAATACGATTCTTGAGCTTGAGTCTAAGGTAGTAGAATAGGAGTCTAAGGTAAATAAACTTAACACACAAGTGAAAGAATTAAAAAAAAACAAAAATTGTTAAACCAACACAAGTGATTGAAAATGAGATTTTGAAATCCACTAGTGTATTGAAGAATGACACTAGGTTGGATTTGAGCAAGTTATATGAAGGACAAAAATCTCATGATAAATCATGCAATTGGTACAAAAGAGCTCAACCTCTTTTGTGTCTAATAACCCTAAAAATCCTAAATCAAATGGAAAACAATCTCAAAACAACAAGGGCAATGGTGCATACTACCAAAATGTTAGGAATGTACCAAACTATGCTTTTAGGTATAGGTTTAGCTAATGGTAATGGTAATTATGCTAAAAACAAACCAATTTCTCTAACTTGGACTAGTAAGACATATTTTAGAGAACCAACTGGTTGAAGATATGAAGTGAAAAACAATCAAGTCCACATTGGCTCTCAACGTGTTGATAAGCCAAGAGTTATTTTTCAATATCACGATTTCTCAAACAATTACAAGACCAACGTAAGTTACTCATATCCAACCTAAGAGTCAAGCTCAAGAGTCGAAAAATGACTATACAAATTGCTTTGTTAAAGAAAGAGTTAATCCCCGACTAGTGCATTTTGTAACTATTTTTGCAAGCATGAGCATATATCACTTGAATGTGAATTTTGGAAGGGAAGCAACTTGAAAAAGATTGCTTGAGTTCCTAAACTTAAAGTGTAGAGGCATGTTTGCATATTTTCCCATGAACTCAAGATTGCCACATAGTTAGGGGGAGTTTAATGTTAGTTTTTTATTATTACTAATATATAATCTTGTAGGTTTGCATGATGTCTACCCATAAAGAAAATGCTTGGATTATTGATAGTGGATGCTCTCATCACATGACCGAGTCTAGATCAAACTTTGTCTCCCTAAAACCTCACGATGGGGGGTCCGTTACCTTTGGTAGTCACCAAAGAAAGAGTAAGATTATAGGAATATGTTCGGTTGGTAATCAAAACCTAACCATTTCAAATGTCTATTTGGTTGATGGGTTGAAATATAACTTACTAAGCATAAGCCAATTATGTGATGGCGGTTACTATGTCAAGTTTGATTCAAATGCTTGTTACTTGATGAGTTGCAATACCAATTACTTGATTTACCAAGGAAAACAACAAAATGGTATTTATTATTTGTATCTCAACCATTTTGATCAATGTGAAATTTGCTTTAGTGCTTTAACTAATCAATCTTGGCTTTGGCATAGAAAATTAGCTCATCTAAGTGTAGATACGATCAAGAATGCAATCAAACACGACTTGGTAAGAGGATTGCCCTTGAACAAGATTGAGTTGGATTATGTATGTGAAGCTTGCATTAAAGGTAAACAAACAAAGTCTAGCTTTAAATCTAAGGATATAGTATCTACCAACCAACCATTGCAATCGCTTCATATTGATTTGTTTGGTCCAATAAATATGTTGAGTGTTGGTAAGAGGAGGTATGTATGTGTAATTATTGATGACTATAGTCTATTTACTTGGTGTCTCTTCTTAAGTCATAAAAATGAAACCTTTGAAAGGTTTGTTGAGTTTTGCAATAGGATTGAAAATGAACAATGTTAGACCACGGTGGGGAGTTCAAAAATGCCCAATTTGATGATATGCTCTAAAAGGGGATATAGGCATGAATATTCGACTTCTAGAATGCCTCAACAAAATGGGGTAGTTGAAAGGAAAAATCAAACTTTGCAAGAGTTGGCCGGTACCATGTTAAACGATTCCTCACTTCCAAAATCTTTGTGGGCCGAAGCAATTAATACGGCTAGTTACGTGATTAACCGAGTTGGTCTTAGACCCATTTTTATGAAAATACCGTATGAACTATGGATGGGACGTTAGCCCAAAATCTTATTTTAGAGCATATGGTTCAAAATGCTTCGTACTCGACCAATCTCCTAAAACAAACACATTTGACCCAAATCAATTGATGGTATATTTGTTTGTTATTCCATGACAAGTAAGGCTTATAGGGTCTATGTTCCAACTCATAATACTATAATAGAGTCAATCGATGTTAAATTCAATGAAAGTGCTAACATTTGGGCCGAGATTGATAATGTTGATGATGTAGAAATTGAAGCTTCAAGCTTACAAGTCAATAATGAAGAACAAGAAAGGAGAAACATTGTGATTGAACAAGAAGTTCAAGCAAATGAGCAACCTCAACACGAAATAAATGATGAACCAAATCAAGGAGGAGGTGATGGAGCGAACACATTAAATGAAGATGTTGATAATGAAGGCAACACCACTCCATTGCCAAATGAGTATTAAATTCCACAAGACCTATGAGAAGTAACCTCTAACCCTCTTTCTAATGTTATTGGGGATCCAAGAAAGGGGTTTCGAACTAGGTCGGGACTTAATCAAATGATTACTCATTGTGCCTTCATATTGACCTACCAAATTTGATGAGGCAAATCAAAACCCTGATTGGATAATGGCTATGCAAGAGAAATTAAACCAATTTGAAAGAAATAAGGTTTGGCAACTTGTACCAGGCAAAAGAATAAAAGAATAATAGAAACCAAATGGGTTTTTAGAAATAAAAAGGACCTAGAAGGCAATGTTATTAGAAACAAAACTAGGTTAGTTGCACAAGACTTTAGGCAAAAAGGAAGGGTTAGATTACGATGAAACGTTTGCACCTGTAGCACATCTTGAATCCGTAAGAATGCTTTTGGCATATGCCTCTATCAAGGGCTTCACCCTATTCCAAATGGATGTCAAAAGCGCTTTCTTAAATGAATTTATTGAAGAAGAGGTATATGTCGAACAACCTAGTGGTTTTGTTAACCCCGACTTACCAAACCATGTATATAAATTAGATAAAGCTCTCTATGGCCTCAAACAAGCATCAAGGACATGGTATGGTCGATTAAGCTCATTCTTGATTGTTAATGGATTTGTTAGGGATAAAACTGATACCGCACTTTTCACAAAACAAATGGATAATCATCTACTATTAGTCCAAATATGTAGACAATATTATTTTAGGTTCAACTAATGCGACACTTGCCGAAGAATTTTCTTTGTTGATGAGTAGTGAATTTGAGATGAGCATGATGGGAGAGCTAAAATTCTTTTTGGCATTACAAATCAACAAACTCCGAAAGGCACGTTTATTAGCCAAACCAAATATGCAAAGAAGTTTGATGTTGAGGATTGCAAGACAAGCAAGACGTCCATGGCTACGAACTTGAACTTTGTTGTGGATGAACATGGCAAAGCAGTGGAAATCTCTCAATACGGAGCAATAATAGGTAGTCTACTCTATTTAACGGCAAGTAGGCCGGATATTATATTCGTTGTATGTCTCTGTGCTAGGTTCCAAGCCAACCCAAAAGAGTCTCATTTGAAAATCGTTAAAAGAATTCTAAACTACATTAAGGGAACTTTGAATTTGGGGTTATGATATGCGACAATCAGAATTTGATCTAGTGAAATATACCGATGCCGATTTTGCCAGGTATCGTTTGGATAGGAAAGCACAAGCGAAACGTGCCAATTTTTGGGTGGTTCGCTTGTCTCTTGGTCAAGTAGAAAGCAAACCTTCGTGGCCCTTTCGACCACGAAAGCTGAATATGTTGCGGCCGGTAGTTGTTGTACACAATTATTATGGATGATTCAAACCTTGAATGACTACAATTTAGGCTTCCGTAAAGTCCCAATAACGTGTGACAACACTAGCACCATTTTGATGTTCAAAACCTCAGTTTTTTTACTCTAGAACCAAGCACATAGATATACGTCATCATTTTATTCAAGATCATATAGAAAAAGGCGATATTGAACTCACACATGTTGATACAAGCAATCAAATTGTCGATATCTTTACAAAACCACTCAATACTCAACAACATTGTGAACTTAGATTTAATCTAGGGATGTTGGAACTATCTTGATTAGTGTAAGCCTCAATTTGAGTTCCAAACACATAATAGAAGCATAGCAACTAAGTATCGTTTGATTCCTTACAAGATGAGATTAAAATTCACAGTCTAAATCCAAAACGTTATACACCAAAGTACAACGTTACACAAAGAAGTAAGAAAATTGTCAGCAATGGTGTATAACATTATAAAAATCTCTGTAACGATGGGGCTTCGTTAAAAACCGAGAAATTAGCAAAATTTTCCCACAACATTGTACTTCGTTGTACAATGTTCCTAGAAATCTTGTTAGCTTTGGCACACAACGTTACAAAAATCACTGTAACAATGTGGCTTCGTTAAAACCCGAGAGGTCTAGAATTTTTTTCCCACAATGTTACATAACGATATGTAACGTTACCCAACATAGTACCCAACGTTTTATCAAACTTTGTAACGAAATAACTCTAAGTCAACTGATTCTTGAGATTACGTTACACACCAAAGCACAACTTACACAACAAAGTACATCAACGTTGTATAACGTTGTACTTCGTTGTATAACATTTTAATCCCAAAAAAGCAAAATAACGCCCCTTCCTTCTTCCTTCTTCTTCATTTATTTCCCAAACCAATCCAAACTCTTTCTCTTCTCATTTTTTTCATTTTTCTCATCTCCTCAGATATGGACCTCCCCTTCACCAAATCCACTCCAAAACTTAAGATATTTCTCTCTTTTTTCACACCCACACAATTTTTATTCACAAACACCCCCTCTTCTTCTTGTTCCAAATCAAAACCTTAGGTCACCATTAATCAAAATTTCACCTCATCCTCTCAAAATAATGAAACTCAAAATGAGCAACGGAAAGGGCAAGGTCGGTGAATCTTCTGAAATGAGCGATACCTCCAATCCAAACCCCACCGGTCGAACAAATCCATCGCGCTCGACACGACCTCAAGGCTCTTTCCAAGACCCAACAACTGTACCACTCACGTGACCTCTTTCTCCACCATGAGACCCTATGCAATTTTGTCTAAAGGATGAACAAGGTAATACCTATATTTTCCCTAATCAAGTCGCATTTACCAAATATGAAGGGCATCAGTGTAGAAAGGTCTCGCAATTCTATTTTTACAAACGCATGGGTCAATTACCGAAATGGGAGAATGATAAAATTGAGGCCTATAATGACCTTTGGACCATGCGTAACCTTGTTGAATGTAATGACCCGTATAAACCCACCGTGAATAGAGCCTTTTATGTTAACATGACCTATCTTGAATCGAATGATGGGGATTTTATTGGAGTAAGGTCATATATGGTGGGTAGACCAATTGACATCACCATTTACAAACTATCCGAGGTCCTTGGGTTGCCTATTACCAACGACCTAGAATAATTGTACGTGACTCATAGTGCATGGCCTAAACCTCTGGAGGAAACCTACGTCCAAGTTTGTCATTGGTTCAATAAAAAAATGGATGAAGACTTCTATGCCATTAGTTTACTGGCCCTCCACCGGTTGGCTTTCTTATTCATCAATAACATCCTCATATCCAACGTGCAATACAACAATATCTTCTTCCTTTGCCACATGATAGACTTGAACGAACATCGATTTCATATACCCTTTATCATGTTGTCCCATATGTTGGCTTGTAAAGATCACCAAATCGGTAGCTTCCCATACGGGCATGTGATTCATCGCATGCTTAAGGCCCAAGGGATTGATGTATACGACCTTCACATAGCTACTAAATCTAAGGAAATCATTCACCGCCCACAAAATCTTTGGAAGAAATTACCCGATATAGGTTGGGTACTAGTTCTACCGAACGAGGTGAGAAATTCCTTTCGGGACCCGCACCAAGGAACATGTGGCTTAGGCATCCGAATGCCCGACCAAATCAATACACAAACTCGGATCTACCCCCTCCCATATACGACGATGAGCAACAAGGTGAAGGTGGGGCACAACTTCAACACGCCCAAAATGAGTGGATGCAAACGTTCGACACTCGGCTCATGCTTGTCGAAGAAAACCAACGTGCCATAATGGAAATACAACACACTCTACATGAAACCATTCTTCACATTGAGGATCAAGTAAGGGCTACGAGGACGCACACTCCGTTGTTGTTGGTTGGGTAGAGGAGTTTGGTGTTGTTGGACGATGAAATCGATCACGGGTAAGTCAATCCGAGGTAGGAACATCATGGCCAAACGAGTAGATGAATATCGACCCGAGTAGCTAGTTCTTTTCGTAGGATGATTAGAGTAGTATGTAGTACCTTTGTATTCGTGTTACGTTTTGTATGTGGCTATGCTAAAAACTTGTTTGGTTATTGTGTGTTTTGGATATGTATTTTGTTTTGAACACTTGTGCTTGGATTTGAACACTTGATACTTTTATGACATCATGGTTATGTGGTGTATCTTATTCTTTTATGCTATATCAATGTGTGATAAATCAAGATTTGGTCTCATGTGTAAAATAGAAACACATTGAGAATTAATTTGCTTTGGTAAGGGCTACATGTAACATTGATTGGCGCATATCAAAATTTTGAAGGCAATTGAAAAATGTTTTTGGGAATTGTAAGAAGTTTTAAAGGATTCTATTGCAAAATTTTTATATGGTTAATAGATCGAGGGGGAGCATATTTGCAAATTATCACCTCTATTACATAGGTTCCTCACTTGAGGGGGAGCATTATAGATACACATGTGTGAATCCTTTTGTCGATTTTCAAAAATGGGAAGAAGTTGGTGATATCGGGCAAACCTCAAATTAATACAAATTTCTATTTGCCCTCACGTATTTTGGTTTTGCAAATCATCAAAAGGGAGAAATTGTTATACTAAGTAATGTCTCAATTTGTCGATTTGCAAAACCGAAATAATTAAAACTAACCATTTGCTCTTGAGTGTTTCTATTAGATTTGAATTTAAAGTAAAGAATTTAAGATGCAAGGATGAAGACTAAGGAGCATCAAGGCATGAAGATATGAAGCGTAATCTCCATTAGATGCCATAAATAAACATGTCAAATATTTTAAATCAAGAAGTTGTGCTAAAACAAAAAAACTGGACATTTGGCACTCATAACATTGCTTAACATTATACTACGTTACACAACGTTTTGACCAAAACTGTAACAGATTGTATAACGTCACCCAACGTTATATGATGTTGTGAAGCAAGCTTGTCAGAACTGAGTGATCAAAAAGTTACTTGACGAAGTATAACATTGTGCAACATTGTCATAAACGTTGTGTAACGTTGTACTACATTGAGTAACGTTATACAAAATAAAAACAAAATAAAATGGTAACATTTCAAAATCCGAACAAGTTGGCTATAGCACACAACGTTACATAATGTTGTAGAATGTTAAGTAACGTTTTAATAGAAAAAGTCAGAAAAATCAGGGTTTTACAACCTATATAAAAGGGAGCCATTCCATCTTCTTCTTTATCTGATTTAACATTGCTAAAACCCTTTCTCTCTTAGCCACCATTGTTGCATTAAGCTAAAACCTTCAAAACCATTTCCAAAGCTCAATTTCTGATCTAAAGTATTCAAATCAATCTAGAGATTATTGAGAGATTATTTGTGCACCCAATTACATTGTTCCATTATCTATTCCTCTTTTTCCTTTGTGAGATTTTGTGAGAAATTGGGTCCAATTATTCTATCGGTGTGTGTAAAGGAAATTGGATTTCACCTTGTATTGCTACGTTGTTTAGTGAAGCGCATTGGACTTATTACCACAAGAAGCGGGGGCGCCAGGAACCCAGAGACGTAGGCGAGCCCAAACGGCAAGTCGAACTCCGCAACATTTCTTGAGTCATCCTCTTACTCTTTGCTCTCTCTTGTCTAAATTATTCGTAGTTGCTTTGTGTGTTTGTGAATTCCTTGAATTGCTTAATTTGTGAATTGCTTGAATCGCTCAATTTGTGAATTGCTTGAATTGGTAGAATCGATTGGTATTGCTTATGTGGTCATATTGTGCTAAAATTGCAATTGTATTGTTAATTAGTTGGTAATTCGAATGAATTTAGTTAAACACCTAAGCGTCTAGGTGTATCAAAGGGCAAGGTAATATATGGCCTAATTAGCTTGCATAAGCATGTACAATATCAAGTTTTACTTTTGACCTTAATCACCTAGCAATTATACAAGTTTTGGTGTAATTCAATTGGTCTAACAAATCAAGTAAAGAGTAAAGAGAGCAAGAGAGAAAAGTACATGCGATGTAACGTGGTTCGCCCTACAAAATAAATTGTGCCTACTACACAGGACCACTAGATACAAAAACTGTTTCGGGACCGATACTCTATAATCACAAATATTTTATAAAAAGGAAGTCTATCCGCTATATCCACTATATCGTTGCTATATCCGCTATACCCGATGTATCAGTGGTGTTTAAGAAACATCTTGTGTTCAAGAAAAAATTCCTCTATTTTCGCTATATTGACGCTATATCGGCGCTATTTAGAACCTTGCAAATGAATGATCTGCTTGACAACATAACACAATCAAACAAACATGCAGTAGAAAGCTAGCTCGAATAGACAATTAGACTATAACAATGGCTATCCTAAACTCTCAAGTTTGGATGCTTGGAGAAGAAGACTTCAATGCTCTTTCAGGTGCTCTTTGTGTGCTTGTAAAGTTGGGGGTTGGTTTTCTTAGTCTTCTGAAACGAAGATCTCAAGTATATATAATCATAACACATCTTGAATCTTGAAATCTTGAACCAAAGCCTCTTCTGTTACAAAATTCTATTAACCCATTACAAATGCCATCGTGACGGGTTGACACCTTTCCAGTTTTTCCCTTGACAACTTCTCTGTCTGACTTCTGGGCCCAATTCTTCAGGAACCCAGTGTGACAGGTGATGAACCCATTATGACGGGTTAGGAATCTGTTATGACAGGTTGCCCATCCGTTACTGTAATGCAATCCTCTTTCCTTCTCCAGCACTCCTGACTTGTGGGTCCTCCTCATAGGAATCTGTTGCAACGCCATGAGAATCCATTGTGACGGGTTGCAATGCTCTGTGAGGCTCTGTTTTGCTTTCCTCTTGTGCCATTGCACTCCACTTGACATGTACATGATATTGGAGGCTTTTGCCATGATCAATTGTACCTATTTTAACCTGCAACTCAACAAAACTCAATTTGTGCAAGGTATACTGATTTATTTTGCAAATTGTCAAATCAAAGAAGAGTTTAAGTTAACACATATAACACAATTTTCATTACAAAAATCGTCTCATTACAATCTGTGGTCACAATAAAGGAACAAAACATAAACAAAATGAAATAAAACACCTAACTAGAAAAAGACTAAAAAACAGCATATCCTCTTCATAGGTGGGGGCTTTTGTTCCTTTAAGGTCCATCCTTCCTCCAAAGCTGATACTTCTAAGGAAATGATACAAAGATTTGTCATCCAACAGCTCTCGCTAGGTGCTACCTACAAAAACACAGAAATACAAACAAATTAGTACTTTCTATATATGTAGTTGTCCAGTGAATGTCAAAAGAAAAATAGATCAAAACACATCTTCTTTAGGGTGAAGAACATTAGCTTCATCAAGTATATGCCTATGAAACTCATCATGTCTTCATCGAGCCACAACCTACTCTTTAGGGTGAAATTAATATTTTGAATTTTTATTGCTGGATTTTCACTCTTCAGTCGCGCTTCACCAACAAAAGTATTGTAAATAATTTTGATTAGCATATTTCACCATCTCATGCTATACCTGAATAATAAGTACAAACATATCAAAACACCATCACACAACTACCTAACACGGTTTAAGATAGGCGCAAAAAAATTACCATTAGACCAGCAAGAAACATCAAATCGCACAACCAAACATACACAACAAAAGAAAAC
Source organism: Eleocharis quinqueflora (assembly GCA_964058865.1). Taxonomy (NCBI): domain Eukaryota; kingdom Viridiplantae; phylum Streptophyta; class Magnoliopsida; order Poales; family Cyperaceae; genus Eleocharis; species Eleocharis quinqueflora. Next base: position 14,944 of record CAXKVX010004166.1, read on the forward strand.
ACACATAAAAGAGACCAGAAAACATCAACAATAAGTATACCAACAACAACAATATTTAACAAAATAGAAAGTTACCATAAGGCAACGAAATGAGAAGGTGTGGCGAGAGAAGAAAAACAAGACAATGGTCATCATGGAGAGGAGAAAAACACGAGATCATTGGAGGACACAAATGATCTAGCGGGGTCGATCATTCACATGTCCAAGGAATCATCGAGGGTTAGAAGAACAAGATGTGTGTGTGATAGAGATCGTTGATAACCTCCACACTTCTAGCAAATCAGATCAGCTATAGGTATGGAGGCAATCAGATGGGGAAGAGAGGACATATAAGTTTGAAAAATTGTGGAGGCGACCATTGGAGAGAGAGTGACATAGAAGAGCTGCGAAACACTCATTTTTAAGCTAGGATTGGGAGTAAGGCACTAGTTATTTTAATAACTGTTGGCATAGGTGGAGATACAACAACGATTATTTTTAAAATCGTTGTCTAGTTTTGACAAAAAATCCTTAAAAGAAATACAACAATTATTTAAAATAACCATCGTCTTATCCTCTGAGTTTTTTTTTCACTTTTGTCAACGATATTTAATAATTTCTTCGATAACTATTGTTTTATGAGTTGCTAAATCTCTTTTATGTGGTAGTGAAAACTTAAAAAGTAAACAAGAAACATCCAACTCGTGTGAGTGCACTTGCAGAGTGTGTGTTAAATGAACATAAAACATATTTAGAAAAATCAATTTATCGCTTAATCGCTAAATAATATGAAAGAAGGATTTGGATGAACTATGGGATGTAAACGGATTGGATACAAATGAATAATTGTCTTATCGTATTCTTATTTGTTAAAATTATTCGGACACAAATACAAATTTGGATAGTCTCGGATACGAATACGGATCAGATGTTAATCAAATATCGAATACAAATCGAATATCAGACAAATACGAATACACAAATAATATAATTCAGATAATTAAAAGAGCATGATTTGTTGTATGTTTATCCAAATGCATCAATGAATTATAAAATAATTTGATACATTAACACAAATTAGATCTTAATTAGATTTGTAATCTACATACAAAATTATATATATATATGGATAACAATTTGAAATTGGAGGGGTTTAAGATACGAATACATATACGAATAAGCATGTGTTGGATAATAATATAATTTTGTCCCTACGTATGTTTTAGTATGGATAACAATTTGAACGGTTCAGATCGACCATTTTTTATTTGGAATTCGAATAAGCATCCATTAGCACGGTTTCAGTTTTGCTAACGTTAGTATGTTAGTTGAATTATATATATATATATATGTAATAGATATTTTTTTGGTTATGGATTCAAATAAAATCAGAGAATATATGATACAAATACCTTAGATAATTTTGAATACTATTAGATCATAGCTAAACGATCGGATACAAATAGATGATAGCCCAACTGAATCAATTAGTAAAAAATGTTCGAATATAATATAAACACGGATACAAATCAATTATTTTTCATTATTTCTCTAATACAAATTAATTTGAATATCATCCGATCCGTTTACAACTCTAAAATGAACCATGTCCATAGACTCCTTCCGATATTTCTCAAGCAGTGTCCTTTGACGAACTATCGACAAAGGCCCCCATGCAACCAGCCACATGCTTTCAACTCTGTCTCGTTAATTACATCATTTGCCGACTTGTCGTGTGAAAAGAGAGCATATGAAAAATATAATCAAACCAACAAGTCGTTTTCCTATCGTGTATTCGTGTGAAACAGTTGCAAAAATTGCTCCCACAATATTAGCAAGTGCCGAAGTGCGTTTTATTATCCTTGTACTTGTATAAAGTTTGCGTACAACAGCACAAGTCTATAAGTATGATATACACGGAACAAGATCTTCTACCGCGCGGCACCGTCACTGTGCATGCCGCGCAGCAAATTTCGGCCTTTAATTTGCATCAAGATTCGTGCAAGCTAAACTTTATAATATCAGATCCCCTGAATCAAATCTGGGTCGTCCGTAGCTGACAGCGCAGTAAATCTGGACGGTCCGTCGGTACCGCGCGGTAGAGGAATCGGGTCCTGATATACACAAGGTGTAACAATATTTAAAGGGTGGTTAATTAGTGAATGATATGCGAAAAAGAATTGCACAAATTTTAAATGTTTTCGGTATACACCTTTTTGTTTTATGAAACACAAAGAAACACTTTTAGCTCAGAGCCTCAGATAAACTTATCTGGTCTCTAAACGCAAAGCAAATATCCAACTAAATGACAAATGAAGCTCGAAATAAATTGATGAGATAATCAAGTATAGCAAACTAATATTTTTTTGTGAGTCTAATCGTGAAGAAATTGATAATAAATTTGATCGATGTAATAAGAGAAAAGAAAATGACAATATTTATTACCGGAGAAGAAACAATTTACTTTGATAATAGAAAATAAAAAGCAAAACTCCAAGAGCTTCTATTTCTATAAAAGAAAATTTGAAGTTACTTAACATTTAATTTCGTAACAGACTATATATAAAATCCATATTTGTAATTTTTTCTATCTTGTAAGATAACCTCTGTATTTGTATGTCTGCTTATAGTAAGAAAAATATTATATATTTCAAATTTTCATTTATAACATCTTGAAAAAACATGCAACGCCTGAGTGATTCTGTCTACTCAGAAAGACATCATATGCTTCTGACCTTTTTAACAAACAACATAAATTCAAATAGTGAAACACTGAAATGACGTACTACCTTTCTTTACAAATGTCATGTATGCGTAATTGCTTATGAATTTGGAGCGCGTTCAAATAGCTGTAGATATTAGAAAGTGAGACACATAATTCAAAACTGGGGATGTAGCTCAGATGGTAGAGCGCTCGCTTAGCATGCGAGAGGTACGGGGATCGATACCCCGCATCTCCATTATTATATATATATAATTTTATTTATATATTTGCTTCCAATATAAGAGCATCTACATTGGTAATTGCTTATGCTTATGTGTCAATTATTTTGTAATTATTGGATTGTATGGCTATTGCTTATTAAGCAATTATGGAAAAGAATTGTTTATTTAGCAATTATGGTTATTCTTTTTTTGAAGATGAGTTAGCAAAATGTTTAATTCTTATTGATCAAGTGTTTAATTCTCAATTGTTTGCTTGATTGTACCAATGTAGAAATGGATTGCTTAATTTCTAAAATTTCTACAATTACTATTTAGCAATTAATTTAAATTGCTCTATTGGAGATGCTCTAAGGGCTTGCGCAATTACGTAACCACCGTGACAGTAAAAATCCTGCAATTTTTTTTCTCCGGGCTTATGGAATTGGAAAAAACTACGGTGCTTCTAACTCTGTTCCGGTCAATGCTTTAATAAAGAAGATTCTTTAGGACTCTAAAGTGAAAGCGCGGGATCCGTGTGGAACCCACGCATCAATGACAGTAGAAGAAATGAGAGGGCAAAATAGGAGGCATTGTATCAGCGTCCTATGGAATTATGTACCAGCAATGCCGCACTCAAATATTTTCAATTAAAACAATCTCACAACAAAGGGTAGGGATGTAAACGAACAGATATGGACGGTAATTGTCTTATCGTATCTTTGTTCGTAAAATTTTTCGGATACAGATACGGATACGGATACGAATACGAATTTCAACAGTCTCGGATGCGGATAAAGATCGAATATTAATCGGATCAGATACAGATCGAATATCGGACGAAAACAGATACAAAACTAATATAATTCGGGCTTGCTATATGTTTCGTATCCGTATCCGTCCGTTATATCTAAAATTAATTAGATTTGTAATCTTCATACAAAATTCAATAATATATATATATATATATATATATATATATATAGAGCATGGCTAAAATAATATGCATAGTACACCCCATTTCGTACTATGCATATAGATATAGGTCATTAAATTGAGATTTAAGTTGCTCAATAAATTCTTCATATGAAAATATTGTAGGAAATCAAATTTCGTGATTTTTAGAGCTTTCTAGCTATTTTTTAAAAACAGTCCAGATTTAATACTACAAAAGTGTCATTTCTGGGCTGTTTTTAAAAAATATTTAAAAAATAGCAAGAAAGCTCTAAAAATCATGAAATTTTATTTCCTACAAGATTTTGATATGAAAAATTTATTGAGCAACTTAAATATCAATTTAATGACCAAATTAAATACAAATGAACGCATAGTACGTTATGTGGTGTACTATGCATATTATTTTAGCCATGCTCATATATATATATATATATATATATATATATATATATAATAGAAATTTTTTGGTATGAATTCTGACACAATCATATATTATCGGATACATATATCTTCAATAACTTCGGATACTATTAGATAATAGCTAAACGGTTAGATACGCATAGATGATAGTAAAATCGTATTCTTATCTGTTAAAAATTTTCAGATACGAATACAGATACGAATATCTTTGAATACGTATATGAATCAAATAACTTTTTTTTTTCTGAATACAAATTCGAATAAAATCGAACAAAGGCCTAAAAAGAACATCATCACCTAGATCTTATCTCCGTCAAAGAACCTTTTCAAACGCTTGATGTCTGAATAAAACAAAATTTGAAATCAAAATCACATTTTTTCTTTGAGCTTATAGAAAATAACAAGATGATTAAGTGTTTTACTTATATTATCACCAGATAATGTTTTAGAGGGGGCTGATGTCGACTGCCACGTAACCACGAGTTATATTCCCTTCAAAATGGGGTTGTTTTTATTTTGGGGGTAGCTCAATTAGAAAAATAATATTAACTGTTGAACACCAATTGGGTTGTTTATCCCATCGACTAAGATTTTTTAGTTACTCTTGAAAATAGTGTTGCCAAAAGTGCCCTAAATTTTAAATTTTTTAGTTACTCTTACTTACCAAACTTTTGAAAATTTAGGATTTAAATTTGATGCAAATAAAAGTTTAAAAATCAACATAAATTTTGTAAATAATTAGAGGACCAAAAAAGAAATTTCCTACTTAAAATAAAATAACATGCAAGGTGCATGATTGCAGCGAAATAAATGTCAAAAGTACTTTGTTTGCTATCTTATATAAAAGGATAATGATACAATGCCCCAAGATTGACCCCCACTGTTCACGACGACGTGGAAAATTATCGAAATGTGGGCCATCACAAATAAAAAAAATATTTATTTAACAGGGCTCTGAAATGTGGGCTGCCCGAATTTTAGTCCTCAACTTGCCTAGTTTGTTGGACCATTTGTCTGCCATCAAGAGACCAATTTTTTTTCAAATCTCTACCACATTTTTGGGCCGCACATGTTTCAAAAGTCCACATTTCAAATCTCTACCACCTTTTTTTCAAATCTCTACCATATTTCAATTTTCAAATCTCTACCACCTTTTTTCAAATCTCTACCACCATTTTTCACGATGACGTCGTTCCGTCGTTGAATGCCGCATGACGCCGCTCTGCCACTTCATGCTAGAATTTGCATGACACTGCTCCGCTGCCATGTCGCCATCTACTTTCGTCACACTGCTAAACGCTTCACGCTCCAAACCACAAGAAGCCGCTATGCCACATCACCATCCGCTTTCATGATGCCGCTCTGTAGCCGCTAAACGCTTTACGCTCCAATCCACAAGACACCGCTCCACCGCGAAATGCTTCACGCTCCAATCCACAAGACATCGATATGCCACACCACCATTCACTTTCGTGATGCCGCTCCGCAGACGCAGGTTGCATGACGTCGCACTTCAAATGCATGACGTCGCTCCGTCGCATGACACCGCATGACGTTGTTGAAGATCGCATGACGCTGCTCTGCCACTTCACGCTGGAAGTTGCAGGACGCCGCTGTAATTTGCATGACACTGCTCCGCTGCCACATCACTATCTGCTTTCGTGACGTCGCTCTGCACGATGTCGCTCTGTCGCTAAACGCTTCACGCTCCAAGCCACAAGACGCTACTACGCCACGTCGCCATCCGCTTTCGTGATGCCGCTTTGCAACCGCATGTTGCATGACGTCGCGCTTCAAGCACATGACATCGCTCCATCGCATGCCACCACATGACACCGCATGACATCGTTGAAGGTCGCATGACGTCGCTCTGCCACTTCACGCTGGAAGTAGCATGATGCCGCTGCAATTTGCATGACAATGCTCCACTACCACGTCACCAACTGCTTTCGTGACGCCTCTTCGCCGCTGCAAGCCGTTCTGCCTCTAAACGCGAAATGACTCCAATCCACAAGACGCTGCTCCGCCACGTCACCATCCGCTTTCATGATGCCACTCTGTAGCCGCAGGTTGCAGGACGTCGTGCTTCAAACGCATGACGTCGCTCCGTTAATTTAAGCAACACAGCAATACATACATTATATCTCTTGACAAGTGAAGGAAATACATAACTTTAGTGAAGGAAATACATCAATTTAAACAAGTGAAGGAAATATATAACTTTCATACATTATAGCTCTTGACTTCAGTACCAAAGTATTAAAACTTCTATTCAATTTAATATTGCCAAGTAACTGACCATGCTTCAACTAACATACAAATTGCTTGGGAAATTAAAATTTGTCCAAAACACAACCAAAAGGAGCCCTTTATATATTACAAGAAAAAGGACTATAATCATTATCACTATCAAAACCAAAATAGCTATCACTAATTGTATATATCTCTAAGCAAACTACGATAAAACTGAACATCAAGTATAATATAAACCACTTTAGTCTTCGTTGAAGGCCGCAGGACATCGCTCTTCCACTCCACGCTAGAAGTCGCATGATGCCGCTGCAATTTGCATGATACCGCCCCGCTGCCACGTCACCATCTGCTTTCGTGATGCCGCTCTGCCGCTGCAAGCCGCACGATGTCGCTCCACCGCTAAACGCTTCACGCTCCAAGCCACAAGACGCCGCTACGCCAAGCCACCGTCCTCTTTTGTGATGTCGCTCGCAGCCGCATGTTGCATGATGTCGCGCTTCAAACGCATGACGTCGCTCCTTCGCATGCCAACGCATGACACTGCATGACGTCGTTGAATACTGCATGACGTCGCTCTGCCACTTCACGCTGGAAGTCGCATGACGTCGCTCTGCCACTTCACGTTGGAAGTCGTAGGACGCCATTGCAATTTGCATGATACTGCCCCGCTGCCACCTCACCATCTGCTTTCGTGATGCATCTCTATCGTTGCAAGCTGCACAATACCGCTCCGCCGCTAAACGTTTTATGCTCCAATCCACAAGACGTCGCTCCGCCGCTTCACGCTTCACGCTCCAATCCACAAGACTCTGTTAAATGCTTCATGCTCCAATCCACAAGACGCCGCTAAACGCTTCGTGCTCCAAGCCACAAGACGCCGCTACGCCACGTCACCATCCGCTTTCATGATGCCGCTCTGCAGCCGCAGGTTGCATGACATTGTGCTTCAAACATATGACGTCGCTCCGTCGCACACCCCCGCATGACATCGCATGACGTCATTGAAGGCCGCATGATGTCGCTCTGCCACTTCACGTTGGAAGTCGTAGGACGCCATTGCAATTTGCATGATACTGCCCTGCTGCCACCTCACCATCTGCTTTCGTGATGCCGCTCTGCCGCTGCAAGCAGCACAATGCTGCTCCACCGCTAAACGCTTCACGCTCCAAGCCACAAGATGCCGCTACGCCAAGCCACCATTCGCTTTTGTGATGTCGCTCGCAGCTGCAGGTTGCATGATGTCGCGCTTGAAACGCATGATGTCGCTCTGTCGCATGCCACCGCTTGACACCACATGGCACCGCATAACGTCGTTGAATGCTGGATGACATCGCTCTGCCACTTCACGCTGGAAGTCGCAGGACACCGCTCTGTCACTTCACGATGGAAGTCACTCTGCCACGTCACCATCTGCTTTCGTGACGCATCTCTGTCGCTGCAAGTTGCACAATGCCGCTCTGCCGCTAAACACTTTACACTCCAATCCACAAGACGCTGCTCCGCCGCTAAACGCTTCATGCTCCAATCCACAAGACGTCGCTACGCCACGCCACCATCCGCTTTTGGTGTTACAAATATCTGCCATAATTAATTTTTAAAAGGCCTAATTTTTGGTGTTACAAATATCTGCCATATTTAAATAGGACAAATTTAAAAAAAATTGCCATATTTAATTTTTGGTGTTACAAATATCTGCCATATTATTGAAATGGATTGATTGGATGATTGCAACAATGGTGCAAATTCACTGATCCAGTAATGCTTGCTTGTCGAGTTCCTTTCTGGCAAGCAGTTCAAGGACAACACATATGCTTCTGAACCAATTCAAACTTTCAAATTATACCACGCCAATTAAAGTATTAGAGACTTCAATAGATCAAAATTTATGTAGTTTTATGAACTAGTACTACTGTTCTTTATTAACCATCAAAGTATAACAAATTAATGTATTTGTCAGCAACAAAAATAAATCTATTTAAACAAAAAAATATACTAGGTGTAAAAATGTCACTAATTCCATTCTCAGATGAGAACCAACAGAGATCCAACAGATCGATTTAAATATTACATGTCAAGGAAAACAAGAGAAAAAAACAACACACACAAATGAAACCCTTTGTTGACCATTGGCACATTTAGAAATATGTACCATCTTTTCAACATCGGATCACTAATTCAAGGAAACAAGTCATTCATCCACATTGCTGGCACTCGGAGATCCTCATAGGTGCTTTCAATATGAAAAAATAGAAGCAACCTCTTCAGTTCAAAATCTCGCATATCACCGGTGAACGGCTTCACCATTACAACGTTGTCCATTTGGAGCACCCTGTAAATTTTGTTGTCAAAGATGATGCACCTGCTGAGACTCCTGCCTGTCGAAGCTAGATCCTTAACAACCTTCCCTTGTGAGTCCTGTTTGCATGAATCTTTATAAATCTGGTGTGTGATGAGCCCCAAAGGATCGAGCATGTCAATGATTGGTGAAGCATATTCTCTGCTCCCTGCAATGAAAATGACAATCTCATAACCATGATCAACTACAGCATGGAGCATCATATCCATACCAGGGCGCTTTGTAACATAACAAATATCATTTGTAACATAACCATGATCAACGTTCTTTTCTCTACCACTTTCAGTAAGTACATGTTAGTGAGTGATAAAAAAATTCGGGGCATCACTCCAAATGGTAGACAAAAACAAAAAACATCGCTGCTCATTCTACATGCATGGCGGAATTCATGTTCAAAGTGATAGACAAATGCACGGGCAGTAGATACATTCAAATACTGGATGGGCAGGTTTGACCACACCTCACGTTGAAATTTTGCCATGTCATCAGTACTACTGGGGGCCAAACAGGGGGCATCGTATACTTTTCCTATCTAAAAAATTATTTGGACGCATCTCTATCATTTAATC